>CAKNWT010212250.1:518-18426 GCA_932066315.1 Andricus coriarius
TTATTACTTAATAAATTTTATTTATAAACCATCAGGCTCCACTACATACACGACCACTAAACGTTTATTCGCATGCTTGGCGCTATTAAAAATCGGGAACGATGCGGGGTCCAAACCTAGCTACTGGCACAGTGATAAATATGGGAAACAATTCGAGCCACGCGACAATTTTAATCAAATAATGCACATTTTTTTTTATTCTTCTCCAAAAATGTTATATTTAATATTTCCTGTGAGAGAATTTTGATAACTACTTTCAGAATCTGAGGTCCAAAAGGTCATATCTCTCGACTTAAAGAAGTTGACCTTCAAACGACATTAATTCTGACGTGTAGGGGTCATAGGGGTCACGGATTCGTGATCAGCGCACCTGAAAACGTATATTCTTTTTGGTTCCACTCCCGAAAATATTTTGTAGTCCTGCGTTATTTTCGAACAATTTCCAATTATGTTAAGGCAAGTCGTTTCATGGTTCATTAAAAAAAATATATGCGTAGTTATAAAAATTCTCTCACCGGAAACATGAAATAGAACATTTTTGGAGAAAAATAAAAAAAATTTTCATTATTTGATTAAAATCGTCGCGTGGCTCGAATTGTTTCCCATATTTATCACTGTGCGGCGGTGGCCTGGTGGTAGCGTTTCTGCTTGCTACTCCGCTGTTGTGGGATTCGAATCTTTTGGCTAGAAATTGTTTTTTTACATAATTAAAAAATCCGAATTACATTATTCATAATTTTATCGCTATAACCTTTATTTCAAAGACAAATTAAATCGTGACAAAATATTGCTTACTTTTAATATTACCTGAAAAAGGTTGAAAAAATTATTCAAATACACATGTCAATAAATAAAACGATATACTATGATATATTATGATATAATATATAAAGTAAATACTCTTGTTTTTTGTCACTTTCCGGTTTTTTTTAGAAACCACGTGGAAAAGATTAATTTATTAATAATAGTTGATAAATAATTTAGTAATAATCATTAATTAATAATTTATTAATAATTTATTAGTTTAATTAAACTATTGTTCGGGATTATTAATTATGAAAAAAAATCTAGTCAAAAGATTCGAACCCCACAGCAGCGAACTTGCAAGCAGAAACGCTAACACCAGGCCACCGCTGCCGCTCGTTGAGAGGCGTGCCGCGTGACTGACACAAGTTAATCAGTGACGGCAGACGTAATTTTCAAAAATTCATAGTTTCAAAACCGGGCCCCACTTACAATAAAGCCGTGACATGTGGCAAATGAAATTCGATAATCTTTCGAATTATGTACACGCGACCTTGATTTGAATTACGACCCTCAGGCCTTCGGAAATTTTACGCTAAAAATGCTGACAAGGGAAAACTCCATAATTTTTTAGGTGAATTAATTAGGGCTTTAAATTCAATCTTGGCTTGCAATTAAACTATGAGTATCGGAGCGCTGAAGATTGGAGTGAATTTATTCATATCTTCTCTGGAGTATACGTTTATAGTTTATACGATGCTTTATATTAGCGTCGTGGGAAACACCCTTCAATATAAGGGTGTGCAATTTTGAAAATTGTCGCGAATTTGTTAAATAAGTCCCATTTAGCTAGTTCAGAACATTTAACTTTGAGTGAGATTCCTCTCGACCTATTTCTTTAGACTAATTACTTAAATGTTATCTTGCACACATCAGCGATTGGGTCAAATATTATTTGTAATCAGCGTCCGGATAGTGCGGAATTTTCTATTAATTCAATACTTTGTTTTCGAATGATACTTCTTATAGTCAAAAATCACTTTGCGAACAGAACTTTGCGATAAGCTTTTTCTTTTCATATCCTGACATCCTAACTAGAGAAAAATGAATGATTGTTGACGTGAAATAATTAGTGTTTTTTTTAATTGAATCCTGTAGTGCAATTAAAACCTAGGCTTTGGAGGGGTAAAGATTGACGTGAATTCATTTAAATTATCTCAATTGTATGTCCTTATTGTCTAAACGATGTTTGATATGAGCAACGTGGAAATAAATACTGTATATATAAGTCGGGTTTGGAACTAACCATACCACGTAAGTTAGTCGTAGAAAACATCCTTCCATATACGGGTATACAATACTAGAAATTATCGAAAAATTTATTAAACGAGTCCGTTTTCGCTTGGTAATGACATAACTTTGATTAAATGGCAAGTAACTAAGTCTTTTATACTTCGCAAATGCATTATCTTTTAAGTATAATGGAAGGCGGTCTTTACGCCACGAATAGCATTAGGAGGTGTGGTCTGATTACCACTACCTTCCCACCACCGAAGTAGGCTTACATATATGCGGTAGCTGAACAAACCTTGGTAACTAAAAATCAATTTTTTATGCAAACAAATGAGTATATAATGAAAATCTTTGTATATATAGACTGTATATGAAGTAGGGAATTGTTTAAAACAAAGTGTATATTAGGTCGTGGAACTGAACGTTGCACATACACACACACACACACATATATATATATATATAGATAGATAAGATATAGCCCGAAATCCTGCCTGCGTCTCCGGCAATATTCCTTTTCCCTCGACATCTTTCCGCAGCCTCTCCGCCAACACCATTGCGTATATTTTGTACGCCGTATTCATTAGCGTAATCCCGCTATATTTTTTCTGCCTATCCCTATCTCCTTTTTTATACAATGGCACTATTAGCCCCTCCTACCTACTCTCAAAATCTCTCTTCCGTGAATCTGAGTCCTGAAACAATTCTTTAAAAAAACTGCCTCCACTCCTCATTGCCTATCTTATCGCATATACCCACTCTACGCTTCCTAAACCTATTTATTATCTTCCACATGTCCCCTTCTGTCTTAAAACTTTCCGACTCCTTTTCAAAATTTTTCTCCTTTTCCTGTTTTTTTTGCTTACACATAAATCTAAACCCCTTCCTCATTTCTACGTACTCTTCCCTTTTCGCAGTTCCCTCTTTCCATTTCCTGTACTTCCTCTTTACCATCCTTTTCATC
The DNA here is from genome assembly GCA_932066315.1 of Andricus coriarius. NCBI lineage: Eukaryota > Metazoa > Arthropoda > Insecta > Hymenoptera > Cynipidae > Andricus > Andricus coriarius. The sequence goes on from CAKNWT010212250.1 coordinate 3,520, forward strand.
TTTTTACATTCACTATCCCACCACGGCTCACCATTCCTTTCTTCTTCGTTCTAAATGTCTTCTTTTGCACACACCGTTTTACTTTCAGTTTAAAATCTTCCCATATCTTTTCCACCGATTCCCTTTCAAAGCGTACCTTCCCTAACTGCTTCTGATACTTCTCTATCGCCTGCCTCGTCCAACTCATATGCTCCCCACTCCAGACTGCTCATCCACCTTGCCTTCCTCTGCTTCTCCCCCTTATCCACAACCCTAATGACTGATGGTCTGATTCTCCCCTACCTTCTACTACGAATGTCTGCGTCTCCTCCCATACTTGTATATTCATGACTACACAGTCTATCACCGATACCCCTACCTTACGTATATATGTGTATTCTCCCTCTTCGTCCACTGTTACCATAGCATTTGCCACCGCCTATTCTATCCTCCATCCAGTCTCTTAGAATCTCCCCCTCCTTATTTATGATTTTATTCTTCGATTTCCTTTCGAAGCCTGAGAGAAACTTGAGAAACCTTCTGAGTGCCTCCTGGAGCCTCTACTTATACCCACTTGGCAGCTTCGGCTCTATTCTATCCCATTCTTTTCTCGCTACCCACGTCTCTACCAGACCCACAACATCAAATTCCTAGATATACATGCAGAAATCATCTTTCTTCTCTACACGTGCTACGTTTCCGTACAGCGCCTTCACTACTCCTCCACCCTGCCGTTCTCCCTTCACTTCTCTCCCTCCTACCCCCAACTTCTCTTCCCAGCTCTAGCTCCCAGCCTAATTTTCCCTACCATGCCTTGCACCCACCCTATGCCCTATAGCAGCGCTTCCACACCCTCCCTTCTTTCCCTTCTCTTTAGTTTCAACGCTCTTATTAATATATTATTTCTCCTGTCTACCTTCTCTTTTCTCTCCATTCTCAACGCCGTTGCCTATCCTTTCCCTATCCGCCCTCTCCTTCTTTTCATTCCTATGCTCTCCCACTTTCTCTTTTATCATATTCTCTACCCTCACCCAAATACCTTTCTTCTCGCCCTCCCCCTTCTCACCTGCTTCCATTGCCGACCTACCCTCTACATTCTCAAGCCTTTTTTCCGTCCTTTTTCTCGCCATCTCGCTTCCTTCGTTCCGCCGGTAACAGGGACCTATCCATGCAGTACCTTCTGCAACCATCGGATGTCTCTCAAGACTTTTGCCACCTACGGCCCCAAATTCTCCCTTTATCCCTTTTTATGACACCCCTCACCGCCCCAGCAGACACTCCTTTCTCTGCCTTAACTTCCCCGAAGACTATGAAAATAATCATTGCCCCCTCGAAGGCCTAAAGTCCAATCACACCAAAACATGCAAGTCCTCTACAAGAAATTAGTAAATGTCTTAATCCATCAATTTTTGCCGGAAAATACAGGTCTCAATTTGTTAAATATTGATTCTAATTAGGAAGCGTTTACAAATTACGTAAAAATAATAGTATAGAGGTAGGGTTATAGCGCAATGTCTAAGAAGCCTGTTCGGATTATTCATACAGAATCTAGTAAAGTTTCTGTTTGGGATTCCGTATAAATGACATATTTGTAACATCTAGATGGATCCACATAGAGGTTGGGGCATAGCGCGATATCTGAAAAATTCTGTTCGAAATATCCATATAGAAACTAGTAGAATTTCTGTTAAGAATTTCGTATAAATTACATATTTGCAACATCCATATAGATAGTAACAATACAAAATTTGAACTTCAATATTTATTATTTTGTTGGGAGAACGAGGGATGTTGGAACTCTGGGGACGCTCAGAGAACTTGGATTCGCTTGCTGCCGCCTTCATGTAAGAATCGAGATTCCTATTTGAATCTGGTTTCCGCCTTTCCATTTGCTGTCTCCAATAGTCCCGGAGCCCAGCTGGAAATCTTGGATGCCTTTAGAGCCAGGGATGACGCCCGGGTTATTTCCATAGGTTTTAGGCACAACTCATTCGCCTTGAAGTGAAACCTTGGTTTGCAAAGTAATCCTTATGATGAAGTAAGGAGGGTCCCTTAAGGGGCCCTCGACGGTACGGCACTGGACGAGACGCCAGCTTATGTCGAGACTCCCGCGATTGGATGAGAATCAGGTCTGATTGTGCTACATTTGTTGCGATGTGTTCCAATGCGGACACTCTCGATCCACAAAGGACGAGAGCTTCCTGATTGTCCGGAAATGCTTTCGGATCTACTCTGTAGATATTTTTATATCATTACAGGCTCCAGTTGAAGCCGTCACTGTACCTTCATCCGATCTAGCGGCACGACAGAGAGCGAGCCGAGCAGATTGTCACTAATTCCAGGGTAGCGCAGAGGAAGGGACCAATCAGTGCCGGCCCGTGGAAACTCGCTCAAAATGAGACGAGGCGTTCGGTAACCGTCAAGCCTAGCTCTCTTTTGTTCAAGAGCCATGTGCGTGGACGGAACAGTTGCGAGCTTTCGCTTTTATTACCGTCTTCTAAATCTCAAGTAAAATTTTAAAAGTGCCGTCAGTAACAATTAATAGTTGATGCAAGGTAAACTTACTGTCTTTGTGAAGCTAAGAATCCTCTTGCATCTTCGTGTTCCCATTTAAGTAGTTTTGGCGGAGTACGTTTTTCGAGTAATGTGTTAAACACGAGGAACCCCTCGAGCCTCCAAGGTCCCTTTTCACAGAAACTGCCCATATGTTTCTAGTTCTTGAACTTTTTTTTTAAATTTTATATATAAGTGAACAATTAAGATTACAAAATGTCTTCATTTTTTCTATCAATCTGTGATAGTTTAATGTCTGATAGTAATGGAATATTCTGTTAAATAAGTCGTCCTGATCATCTGTGCTCTTGGAGGTACTAAGATTTCACTGGTTAATAGTCTGAAAAGCATCCCTGTGTGTCGACGAAATGCTGAGATGCTTACGGGGAAGATGCAGAAGCCGGCCGTCCTTGGGTCGCACCGTGTTCTCAGGGTGCACGAGACAGTCGTTGCAGTTCCCTTGTAAGGCCTTGATACATCTCCTTTTTCTTCTCCTTGACAGTGATGTTGCAGTCAGCCGGAGCCGAGAATACAATTACGAATATAGTTCGTTGCTCGAAGTTTTAGGAGAACGACGTCAGGCCTCGAGTGTTCAATGGAGACTGCTGTCCGAAAATCTTATTTACAGAAAATTACGCACTTCTCGTTTGGAACACTTGACTCTATCTCCCTAGGAGCGTTTGGCAGGGCAGGGTCGCGGCCAACACCGTAAGAGCGACAAAGATGGTAATAAAGCTCTCTCAGGGTCGCATTATGTCTGTAGAGATACGTCGTTCCTGCGTAAGTGGGACACTCGGATAATATGTGTTACAGGTCATTAGCGTGTGCATGACTAACGTGAAAATTACACCGTCCTGATATGCGAGGATGAAACCCTTTGTATCTGAATCAAGTCCTGATGATCTAAGGAAAGCAAAAGCTTTGTCCTTCGACAAGGATTGATCTTCTACATTTCTTGTCGAGTAGCTGTTGGCGTAAGTTTGTCACCTCTGCTTTCTTAACTTCGCGTTTTAGGAGTGCGCTATCTAGATGGAGTAATCCACTTTCCTCACTTCTTATGTTAAAATTCAAGCCAAGGGTCTCGGCCGCTTGCTCCGCTGCTTTGTAAAGGAACGCTCCTTTTCCAGTCATCTCGTGTTTTCTGACCATTTTTAGGAGTGGATCTCAGCCATTTGCAAAGATGTAAGCTGTACTCCAAACAATTCGGTTGGGAAGACATTGAAGATTCAGAAGTCCGCTTCCGCCTTGACGGCGTGAAGTGTATAATAGCGGAACTGACGAATTGATATGCAAGCTCTTATGCATACGCACGATCTTACGCGTGGCCGTAAGCTCCTTCTTCGTCCATTGAACGATCCCAAACGAGTAGAGTAGAACCGTGATGGCAAGCATGTTAGTAGCAGATACGTTGTTCGACGCCGACAAATTTGATGACCAAATATGTTGAAGAAGATGCTTGTATCTGCTTCGGAGAGACTCCTTCACTGATGTTACGTCTTGAAATCGACTTTGAGGCAAGATAGGCCTCAGAAGAGGACACAGCAGGAGGCACCAAGCATCTCCTAGTTGTGCAGATTCCTGAGTCCCAGACGAGGGCTCTTGCGGCGCTCAACAACAAGCCCTTCTATCACTTTGGACAGGTCAACTTTAGGATTGCAGGCCAGGGACAGGAGGAGCCTGTTGAGACACAGGAAGATCGGGAGTAGACCTAAATGACTGCTCCTGGTCTCACCATTACCCTGATTAACTTGAATCACAGCAAAGGCGCCTCTGAAGTTTTGCAGATTGTGGTGATTTATTATAAAAAATATGGAGAGCTCAAGCATGTAAGTATCGCAATCATATCTGATGACTTAGCTTATGACATGGTGGCTGCTCACCAGTATCAGGAGATAATAGTAGATTACTTGAAAATTCATTTCAGGCCAAAGAAAATCCACTATTTCACTGATGGTGCAGGGCAATATTTTAAAAGTAAGAGTAGCTTTGCTAATCTCCGAGCCCATGTAGAAGACTTTGGTATCCAAGTTGAATGTCATTCCCATGGTATATCTCATGGTAAGGGTGTATGTGATAGTATAGGAGCGAATATAGAGAGACAAGCAGCATGTTCGAGCTTACAATGTTCTCCGAAACATCACATACTCACTCCCCCTGTTTTGTTTCAGCGGGCAAAAAGTAACTTTAAGGAAACCGAAGTTTTTTTCAGCAGCAAAGAAAATCATGCCTTAGCCACCGTGTTACTGAATGTCAGATTCAAGAAAGCTGTTACGATATCAGGTACATTACAGTACTACACTTTCATTCCCACTCAAGGTGGGAAACTTCAACTCAAAATGTTTTCGTCCTCTGAGAAACACGACATCTTCTCGAATGGCGAAAAACAGAATCCGCAAAAGAGGCCTGCAAAGAAAACAACTGTTAAACTATAGTTAAAAAATCGATCAGAAAGACATAATATTACCATATAATATTACATAACTTAAAAAACTGACACTTGAGCATTGCACAAAGATCCTCGGCGTAAGCGCACTAGGGGAGATCGCGCGCCAGCCGCTCTATCATGGCATTCTGTTTACGTATCGTTCTATTACTCGAAGACAAATAAATTTGCGACGCTGGAAATTGGGGATCTTATAGGAAAAAATCTCAGCTTTCGTTTAAAACTATTTTGAAGAAAAAAAAGTGTCGAAATTTGAAAAAAAGTCAAATTTATTTTTGATTTTCAAAAATTAGGGTCAAATTTGGACTTTTTTTGAAAATCGTTGCGACCACCAAAAAGTTTGTGAAGGAATCTATAAAAAACATCCATAGTGAAATGTCGCTTAAAGCCATAGGAAAAAAGTTACAAATGTTTGAAAGTAAGGCCTTTCTTAAAAACCCAAAAATTGTACCCCCTCCACTTTGATAAATAATGATCCAAATTAATTAATTTTTGGTGTGAGGAGTAACATGTAATAGGACTACAATTGGACCAATTTTTAGACCGATCGGACAACTTTCATTTTCGAGGTGGGTACACTTGAGAAATTTTGTCTTGGCGCCAGTTGGGCCTAACTTACCGCCCGACTTAGCCCCAACTGGGCTTTGCTTATTTTTTTGGTCTCAAACACATTATAAATACAAATTTTTTATTTAAAAGGGACATATCAAGTAACTAAATATTTGAAGAAAAATCTTATTCCTGAACCGGCTTATTCGTCTTCAACTTCATCTTTCGGTTGCCATCCCAATCTTTGAAATTAGTGGAGACCTATGCTAACATGTGAAACGTAATTGATGTTATATTACCAAAGTTTAAAATCAAGTGAAATACATGGAGGAACTTATTTTTTCTCCAAGAGGATTTATTTTGCACTTCAAATTGTCAAAAAAATCCACATTGCAATATCGCATTGAAATAAACTTCTTTCAAAGCGAATCAGAATTACACTTGCATGTTTCAACCACGAAATTCACATGTGTTATTATACCGAAGTTGCCGCATTACCAAACAATGAATCGAAGAGACCGACAATCGATATTAGAGTTCGGCACGCAAATTCTAATTTACATTAAACTAAATGAAAGCAATGGAGCCAGACGGTCTTGACATTTTGAACATTTAAATGATTCGATACTATACATTGAAAAAAAATGATCTTGCCAGAACTGAAAAACTTAATTTTAAATAAAATTATTTACAATTATTTCATTAATAAAATATTGAAGTATTTGAAATTTGATTTTTAGGTAATCTACATTTTAGAGATTAATTTTTTTTCATTTTTGATCTTTCGAGGATCAGTTAACTGGACAGCTGCTTTTCTGTAAACAATATAAATCTTGAACGCGACAAGTGCTTTTCACTTTCGGCATTTTTGATCATTTGAATCACACTTTGATAATTAATATAGAAGAAATCACAAAAACACTCGCCAACGCAACCTCAAATCAACATAATTGTGTTCAAGAGGTTCAAGATGGAGCCCGACTGAAAACAGATGCACAGCCAAGTCGATGGCGCTGCAATCAAGAGCTGTGAAACAGACTTGGCCCTAACTAGATCCAATATATTAAACCTGTTGTAGCCATGAAATAATTTTCCAAGTTGGGGCCAAACTTGTAATTGGGTAATCATTTGGCAATTTCCACACAGGTATATGTCACGGTGTGGGAACAGCTAACAGGACTCTCCATAAGGAAGGAGAAACGTAGCGGTGCACAAAGGAAGAAAGACCGCTTAGCGCGGGTCACAAGGAGCAGCTAAGGCACCCCTCAGGGGGCAGTGGCTTCTGGAACTCCTCGCGGAGCAACTCATCAAGCTTGTTCTACAGACAAGGGGAGGAAGGACTCCAAAGTCCCTCCCCCGAACAAGGAGTTGAAACGGCAGAAGGCTTTGTATACACAGGACCTTACTTACGCGGAGATGGTTAACAAGGCCCTGGTGACGCGTTACCCGCGAGGGACGCGCCTCCAGATTCAACAGATCTTTATCAGGTTGGGGGCCATCTTAGTGAAGGCAGCAGACATCTGCTCGCGGAACTGGCTAGTAGAGAGAACTCCAGCGCTTAGGCTCAAGAAGGTACTAAACCTGGAGATCAAGGGAAGAGAGTGTCTCGAAAAGTACCGCAGAGCGACCGTACTGATTCGCGGCTCCCCACAGGATTCGTTAACCGTTCTGAGGCGCCTGAGTTTGCAGAACCCCACTCTACGAACCGATTCGTGGAAGGTTTATTCCGACAAACAGGAAGCCAGGCCGAAGGGGAGAGGCTGGATTCTGGTTGTTGGTCTTCCAAGTTTTGAATCAGGGCTCTATGGCGCTGGATTAGCGACCCTATCTTGGCGCGTGTGGAGTTACCTTTCGGGTGACCAATCTGCACCATTCATTTTGCACCACAGCAAAGACACGCCTAAGTTCTACTCCAGGGATCTCACTGTTATTAAGGTGAGACTCACGGGCAAGCGGGGAAAGGCTAGAGGTGTTTACGCCTCGGCTTATTTCTCGTGCGATGCTGAAGGGCCTCCGCCTCCTAGAGAGGTAGAGGCTCTAATTTGGCACTGCCAGGAGAACAGGATTTTTCTGCTGTTTTGCTGTTATGTAAACTGCCACCATACAGTGTGGGGGGACATAAATGTCAATGGTATAGGGGGAAATTTAATTAAATACCTAGCGGGCACTGAGCTGGAGATTCTGAATTGGGTTGATACTCCCACATTCTGGTTTAAAAACAGGAGTGATGTTCTCGAGTTGACTCTATGATCGGAAGAACTGAGAAGCAGGGTAGTGGTTTGGAGAGTCTCCGATGAGAAGTCTCTTTCGAACCACAAATATATCTTGTTCCGGTTAGCCCTAGGAAAAGCGGCGATTTTAAAGATCAAAACCCCCAGGAATACACTTTGCGACGCATATAAAGATGAACTTGAAGGCAGGCTTGTGGAATTTTCCACAAGCTACGGTATTATATATGAGATAGAGCACGCCGCGGATTTTCCACGAAGGGCTATGACTACATCATATGAGAACAATTGCCCTACAAGCACAATTAAGTCTAGGGAAGGAACAGAATTGTGGAATACCCACCTGGAGAAACTCCGTAAAAAGGCTAGAACGTTGTGCTGTAAGGAAAACAGAAGTACGTTGCCTTTAGACTGGGACAGCTTTAATTTGGCTCTGTATAAGTACAATAAATATATAAGAATTTACAAACAGAAAGATTGGAGGGGCTTCTGTGTTAAGACAACGAACGTTCCGCACACAGCGAGGCTCAACAAGATCCTGGCGAAAAATCCGGAAGCTCGTCTCGGGCTCACAAGGCTCGATAATGGTGAGTTTGCCGAGAGGTGGTAGGCTGGGGCCAAGAGAAGGAGAAGACCGATTGAATGGCGTCTATCTAGGCTAAATAAGGAAGGGTATTATACTCAGTAATACGCGGATGACTTTGTGATCCTAGTCAGGGGGCTCATCTGGAAACATTAATGGGTCTCGCGAGGTTAGCGTCGCGCATCGCAGAGCTCTGGCGGGACAGCTCAGGGATCTTGGTAAATTTGGAGAAAGACCAGCCTGAAGGTTTTCACGAGAAAATACAAAGTGTCAAAAGTCAACGGCCCTGCATATTATGGTGTGAGGCTGACAATCTCAGATTTAGTTGCATATCTGGGAGGAATCCTAGATAGCAATCTGAACTGGGCGAACCACCTTGAAACCCAATGCATGAAGCTTGTCATGACATTTTTGATGTGCAGAAGAACCTTTTGTTTGATGTGGGATCTAGGGCCTAAAAGTCTTGCAAGGCTCTACTCTGCTGTCCTTACCCCTAGGATCCTCTAAGCGCGTCTGTGATTTGGTGGCCAAGGACGGAACATAAAATGATGCAGGACAAGCTGCGACGATTACAAACGCTAGTCTTTAGGGGTATGACAGGCGCAATGGCGACTACGCACACAGCGGAGATAGGACTTATGCTCTGTGAAGAACCCCCTACATGTTGCGATAACTAAAGAGGCGACTCAAGCGCCTGTCACAGAGAAATCTTGGAAAAAGTCACGCGCTTTCACGTAGCTCTCACAGTTTAGCCATTGTTCACCATCTGCTCTAAGAAAATCAGTCTTTAAATCAAATCTTTGGAAGACGTTGATTGATTTCGGGGACGAAAAATCATTCATTTTTAGCAGAAGAAACTTGGACACTTCCTTTAGTTGAACTGACAGGCGTTTGTACGCGATTGAGACCTTGCCGGATGCTTACTCTGCATGCAGGGCTTGAACCATGCTGCGGTTAACGGCAGTAGGAACTGATTCATCTAAAATAGCAAGAATGGCCCACTCAGGCGTGAGGTACAAAAGATGACCACAAAACTTCTTTACAATTACTTTGGAGACCTCCTTGTTTATATTATCGTCCTATTCTAGCTGTTTCAAGAAAATAAAGTCGTGGTAGGCCGCTTGGATTGCGGAAGGAGCTGTGAACCAACCCTTCACGTACACTAGAACAACGAACAGACAGGAATCAGCCAATAAGCCTCCCTTATGTAGCTGTTAGCTTGAACTGACTCTTTAAAAAAGAATTTCCAGTACGTATAGAGCCCGTGACATGAAGCGCTCATCGTGAATATAATCAGATGGAAAGCACTTGATTCCGCGTGGAGGCGTGCCTCCCAAGAAAATGCAGACTAATTCAAGAAATTCCCGATAGTTATCACAAGGTTGTCTCTCCTGTAATGAAAGTTACAAAGTGCTTAAACTGATTCAATTGTATAATCAGACGCTAGGTAGGGCAGTTTCAGAAACTTCACCTAAGTGATTACGGTTTGTCTCGATTGTTCCTGGAGGTCCGACGACCTGCTGTCAGCGAAGCCTGCGTTGAACGAAGTCGAATCTATGTCTTTACACGCCCCGCGGAATCTCTTGAAAAGAGGGATTTCGGGCCCACAAGATGCATATACTGTCACTTCAAAGATGCCCTTCAAGACGATCTCAAACACGTGGTGGCGACGAGCTGCGTACAAGAGATCTCAGTTGAAGTTCCGCTCGAGTATGACGCATGCACCGTTTTCGCAACCAGCCGAAAGAGGAGAGGGGTAAGACGGAATTTAATCTACTTTGCATTAACGCTATAGTAGCGAAAAGTCGCGTATTTTATGTACCTGTCATGCTAGTTGTAATATCAGCTAGTATTTGCTGCTAGTCAAAGTTGTAGCCCGAGACAACTACAGGTAATCGCTCTTGCATAGTGTTTCCAAACTTTATTTTTTCCCGTCAAAATGAACAATAAGTTAAGTGCAGGATTCCTGTAGTTTCTCTTGAAAGTTTTCTTGAACTTTTTCAGCATTTGACTTTCGCAAATTTGTACGTAAGCGATGAAGTGTGCTTTAATTAACATTGACTGTGGTGACATCTACATTTAGTGCACTTGCTGTAGCACTCACAAATGCAGAGTTATAACCTCTCTTCTTCTTAATCTTTATTTCTTTAATTTTACTAGACTCAACTGAGAAGCCCTCTACTTCGTCTGCATTCTCATGCTGCTTTACCTTGCATTTTCGTTTTTCTCTCCTCTTCTTTCTGTAGCCTTTCCCAGCGTCTTGACTCCGTGCCGTGCAGCTTCATATCCCGTAAAGAAGACATCGAGCCAGGCGGCCCATTCTGCCGCTGTAGAACTAGGAAATATTTATCCTCTTGTATCTTCATGATTTTCATAGCGTCGCCAGGGGCAACGTCGAAGAGCTCCTCAAACGTATCCTTAAAAGATATACCAGACTTCAGCAAGATGTCTGGGATCAACTGCTAAGAGCAAGTAATTAAGGGTGTGGCACAATAGGCTTTATAGCTTATATTATATACGCAGCGCGATCCTGAATTCATCATACACCTTGTACATACACATTCCGTGTACAAAACTGAACAAAAAACTCTTGTGACAAAATGTTGTACCATCAATAGCACAGGCCCACAAAAAAGTGGGTTGTGCGACAGATCAGAGTATGTTACCTATATTTATTTTGGGGCGCTGAACACGAATCTGACCTTAGTTTTTCCCCAGCACGTCAGGATTTTCCCCTAGATGCGGAAAATTCCCTAGCAAATCAACTTTTCTAGGTATAAATTACCCGTGGTATTAAAATCAACTGGAAACAGATCAGGCATGATATTTTTATGTATTTTTGGGCGCCGAACACGAATCTGACATCAGTTTTCCCCGAGCGTGTCCGTATTTTCCTCTAGACGCGGAAAATTCCCCATAAAATCAGCTTTATCGGGTATGAAATAACCCTCGGTATTAAAATCATCTGGAAACAGATCAGATATGATATTTTAATGTATTTTGGGGCGCTGAACACGAACCTGATACTAATTTCCTGCTATCACACCGGGGTTTTCCCTAGACACGGAAAATTCCCTATAAAATCAGCTTTGTCGGGTATGAAATAAACCTTGTTATTGAAATCGTCTGGAAAAAGCTCACGCATGATGTTGTATGTAGTTTGGTGCGCAGAATACGAATCTGAGACCAGTTTCCTCTCATCAGATCGGGGGTTTCCCTAGACGCGGAAAATTCCCTAGAAAAACAGCTTTTTCGTGTATGAAATTGCTCTTGTTTTTGAAATGGTCTGTAAACAGATCGGGTTATAATATCTTCATATATTTTGGTTCGCTAAATACGAATATGACGTTAGTCTACCTTCATCCCGTCAGGCTTTTACACTAGACGCGAAAAATCCCGTAGGCAATCATTGAATTCATCTGGAAGGCGGCCCGAAAATCATATCTTGATGTATTCTGGGGTTTGGAATACGAATCTGAACTTGGTTCTTCCACAGCTGGTCAGGCTTTTCCCCTAGATACGATAAATTTCCTATGAACACAATTCTCGCGGGTATAACGTCACCCTTATTACATTGAATATCATACATGTGTATAATGTAGCCAGGTTTTAGTAGGAGTCAATCGAATATGAGGTATCCTTCATTAGCTCAAGTTGCTCCAGCAGGATATGAGAGGAGGGGACTAAACCTACTTACACATTTTTTCTTGTTGTTGGATACATTAAAAGCACATCTCACCTGAGATTTTCGACATTACCTAGGTTTCCATACTAGAATTTTAATTTTATTATATTGTTTTTCTGGTCTTGCGCCACAAAATAGATAAAAATATCATGCCTGTTCTTTTTCCAGCTGATTGTAATAACCATGGTTATTTCATACCCGACAAAGTTGATTTTATAGGGAATTTTCCGCGTCTAGGGGTTAATACTGAAGAGCTCGGGGGAAACTGATGTCAGATTCGTGTTCAGCGCCCCAAAATACATTAAAATATCATGCCTGATCTTTTGCCAGACGATTTCAATAACAAAGGTATCATACCCGATAGAGCTGATTTTCTAGCAAATTTTCCGCGTCTAGAGGAAAACCCCGATCTGCTGACGGGAAATTAGTATCAGATTCGTGTTCAGCGACCCCAAATACGTAAAAATATTATGTCTGATCTGTTTCCACATGATTTAAGTACCAAGGGTTATTTCATACCCGATAAAGCTGATTTTCTAGCAAATTTTCCGCCTCTAGAGGAAAACCCCGATCTGCTGACGGGAAATTAGTATCAGATTCGTGTTCAGCGCCCCCAAATACGTAAAAATGTCATGTCTGATCTGTGTCCAGATTATTTTAGTACCAAGGGTTATTTCATACCCGATAAAGCTGATTTTTTAGCAAATTTTCCGCCTCTAGGGGAAAATCCGGACGTGCTGGGGAAAAACTAATGTTAGATTCGTATTCAGCGCTCCAAAAGACGTTAAAATATCATGCCTGATCTGTTTCCAGATGATTTTTAAACCAAGGGTAATTATACCCAGAAAAGTTGATTTACTAGGGAATTTTCCGCATCTAGGGGAAAATCCTGACGTGCTGGGGAAAAACTGATGCCAGATTCGCGTTCAGTGCCCCAAAATACGTATAGGTGCCATACTCCGGTCTCTCGCACAACCAATATTTATTTTGTGGGCCTGTGTAGTTTTTAAACTACTGACAGTTGTAAAAAACCAATGGGAGGTCGCTATTCTCGCGCTTACATAAGCATCTTGCGCGCACTATAGAACGCAATGCACTTCAAGTCAGTGATTCTAATATTCACCAGCGACAAACAACTTTGAAGCAACGTGAAGTTCTCAAAACATAATACCCTCACTTGTTCGGTGATTCCCCTGATTCAAATACGAAGCAAGGATATTGGTATCTAAAAAATGACATTGAAAAATATAATGATAACTATTTATGTAATAGTTTTTTTTTGGTGAAAAATGAATAAGTTATCAAAACTTAACTGGAAATTACACTAATAATTGAAAATGAACATGCTAGTAGTAATGTACCAGTTACATCACTCTTTCAAGTATTTTTTTTGTAGTTTTTCATTGAATACGATTTTTCGAAAAATAAGAAAGAAGATTATTATTTTTATGTTTGTAAACTTTTTTAGATCAGTACTCTAGCCGAATCGTCTTTTTTATATTGAGCTGCAAATAAGCACCCTTCTTTAAAGCGTTTTTGTAAACAGCACGATATGTTATTCAAATTCTAAACATTTTCCACAGCTGATAACATGGGAAACATTTTAGTCCTCTTGAAGAAGTAGATCAAATCTGTGCGCTAAAATGTGACCCTCGGGATTGTATTCTCTGATTAAAGTTCTATTAAAGACAAATTTTAAACGATATTCTAAGCATATGGGTGGAAACAGGACATTATTCCTTTGCAACTATAATAGTCCGGGAGCAGTTGAATAATCTCTCAAGTACTCTTATTACTCCTAGTTTTTTGGATTTGATAGTACTTGAAGTGTACATTAAGATTCCACAGGGAGCAGGCCAGATTCTGGGACAGGGCCAGTCAGCACCCCTGCTAACATGTCAGACAACTAAAAAATGTTAACAATTTTATTGCAACTGAAATGTTTTGAATAAATAGTACTTGCATTGATATTTTCAAAACCGACCGTCAGACCGCCCAGTCCTAGGACAGGGCCAGTCAGTACCCCTGCTAACATGTCAAAAATAGTGGTGTCGTAAAAGAACTTGATTAGATCTGAATTTTATTGTGTAAATAGTATTTGCAACAATATTTTAAAACCCGACCGTCAGACCGCCCAGTTCGGGGACAGGGCCAGTCAGCACCCCGCTGAACTTGTCGAAAATAGTGGTGACGTAAAAGAACGATAATTTCGATAATTTTCTACACGGGCACTATTAGCAATCCGCTAATCGTAAAAAGAGTTTTTTGGCCCACTCTAATGAAATGTAATTTTCCATGTAAATCATTCTGCCAAGTAGTTTCGCTATCTATTCGATTAATATGCATTACGCATCATTCAAATGTTGTGCACCAAATTTTGCATAAGATAGGTCAAGGTCACGAAGTTTTTGCGGACTTACAGTCAAATTATTTTGATTTTACAGTGAAATTGTGGTTCATCGCAAAAATGTTGTTTTAACAAAATTTATTAGCACAAGTATCGAAAAAAATTTGTGTCTAGATTCAGAGAAAACGATTTCTTAATGAGGAGAAATTAAACCACTAAGTACTTATACTGGATGCTGGCTCGGAATTTCATCTTGAAAATTCTTTTTGTATGTTTTCGACTTCCATCCGCATGCTTCAAATATCTACAAATAAGATTGCGCTTTCTCATACAATTGTAATAAAAATATCATTCACGACTTGTGTGAGAGGGAGAGAGAGGCGACTTCATTCATGTAAAGGGCTCTTCTCTTTTCCTTGTTGCACAATACTTGTGACTTGTGCATATATTTTGCGAAAAATTGAACTCTAGTCGCATGTTCATTTCCAATGATTAGTGCAACTTTCAGTCATTTTTTATAAACCAATATCTTTCCTTAGT
>CAKNWT010212372.1:786-13289 GCA_932066315.1 Andricus coriarius
GTTGTTGTACCACTTTGGCCAGCTCAGCCTTGGTTCCCTCTTTTCTCTTCTCTTCTAATTTCTGACCCAATTTATTGCATTCCGAACCCTGAACTTTTACTTTCTCTGAATAGGCAGACTCATTCACTTTGGGAAAAGATTACCCTGGTTGACGGTGTGCCTTTCGGGAAGGGCTTGTAAGGAGAAGTATTCCGGAGGAAGCATTTACAATCATGATGTCTTCTCTGTCAGATTCTTCGATCAGGCAGTATAATTCCTGTTTGAAAAAGTGGTGGTCATTTTGTCTACGAAATATCATTGACATGTATGAGTCGAATGTTCCGCGAGTTATAGAATTTATTTCTAAGGAATTTGACGGAAGCGCATCTGTAGCTACACTTAATAAATGTCGTTCTGCTATCGCTCTTTTTCATGGTCCAGAATTAGGTGACGATGCCCGAGTTAAAAGGCTCTTTAAAGGTTTAGCGAATTTCCGACCCACTGGGCCTAGATATGACACAACATGGGATCCACAGCTTGTTTTAGACCACATAAGCAGTTGCGCTTCCATGGTTAATCTTACTTTGGAGAAGCTTACACTTAAATTAATCACTCTCTGTGTCCTAATTACGGCTCACCGTATGCAGACTCTTGCTTTGATAGATATCCGAAATATTGAAAGACATGATGATTGTATTCGAATTAAGAAACCTGACAAAATTAAGACTTCGCTGGTCAATAAGACTCAGCCGACATTGTTTACTCCTTATTATAAGCAAAACGAGATTGTTTGTGTAGCTTCGGCCTTACAGGTTTTTCAAATATACAGGTTTTTGAAATATAGTATGAAGCGCAGGTTTCTGTAATAATATAATCTCGCTAAGTTGTATAATGTCTAAATTGACTTTTTGTAATGTATTAAGCATTTTCTATAGGGATTTTTATAAACAAGATTTCTTTATATATTTTTTCAAACTACTTGGCCAACTTAGGTAAATCAGATGTTTTGCATCATTGGGAATTTTAGTGGGATTTTTTTAAGTATACAATTTTCTTATCACTTTAATTTAATAATTTGCCAACAAATTTCCATGGGGATTTTTATAAATACAGATTCTTTATACATTTTTTTCATTACTTGGCCAACTTAGATAAATTAGTTCCTTTTTCTTGATCCTACACATTTATTTTTATTAACGAATTTTACGGAATATCTATGATGTGATAATTCAATAGATTCGAAATAAATTCAATTGGTTTTACTCATAAAAACAGGTATAGCTAAAATTTTGTTTAACCTAATCTCTCCAAGATCGCCTATTTGAAACTTTTCCTAAAACTCGACACAATCTTACTTAATAAGATATAGCGATATATGGAGGTTGATGCTTAACGCTTGTGAGCAATTCAATATCAAATCATCTGAAGAATTTCTGCTATTGTTAGTAATTTTGAAGGAAATTCTTGTATCCGTTCTCTCAGGTGTGAAAAGAAAAATCCTAAGATAATTTTTTTAAATTCAAAAACTTAGAAGATATTCAAAATTAAAACTGTTGGTTCTTTTTTTTTAACTTTCATAACTTTGGTGATTTTAATGATAGTGAAGTTTATTTTTTATATTATATTTTATTTATTTTTTATGTTTGACAAAAATTAAAAAAACCAGAATTTTTCAAAAAAAAATTTGCAATTGAATTTCTGAAAAAATCCACTATTTATTTTTTTTAATTTTTTCATAGATAGTTTACAATGTCCCCTACAAGCTCTGCGACATCAGTTTGAAAATTATATTCTTTTGATAAAATTGGTTCAAAATTAAATTAACTAAGAAAGTTTCAATCTTAAAGTGGAAACTACTTGTTTCCATTCCAAGCAAACATTATGTCATTTTTCATCATCGCGATATTTTGGCATGAAGAAACGCCTTTCCTAAAATATGCATTGCAACGAGACACCTGATAAAACCAAAGTATTGACGAAGTATCTATTATTCAGCACGTTCATTAGGAATAGCAAATGCAGTTTTCTTGTTTTCAACTCGCATACACGCAACTAACACCTTTCAAATATTTTTCGTGACCAAATATTATACACACACAAATTCTAAAAGAAGATTATAAGATATAATAAAATGAAGATTATGACTCGCAGAAAACTTTACTTCAAAAACTTTAAATACTTTTCTGTCGTGTGAGATAGCAGATTGCTTATTCATTCAAGTATATAAACGGAAACTCAAAGTGTTGAATGCTACTTCTCATCTCAGAATTGCATCGGCCTTATCGTGACAGGGTCAAAAATGTATGTCGGCAAAACGAATTGTCATATTTATTTAGCGATGCTGCACCACTTGTGCAACATTTTTTTGTTACATGCAGAATCATTAGTGAAAACTTCCCAAGGTACATTGAATGGCATAATTCAGGAATCCAGAAGTGGAAAAAGATATTATGCATTCTTTGGTATACCCTATGGAAAAGCACCAATCGGAAATCTCAGGTAAATATGAATATTTTTTCAATTCTAATGAAAATTTGTTTAAAAGTCATTGCATAGTTACCTATAAAATTTTGATTACTTTTATAAATGAAATAACGTGCAAATATGATGTTCAAATAAGAAATCAAAATTTATTTTCAAAATTTACTAAATGAAATTCATTAACAATGCTTATTATTAGATACACCATTTTACTAGATTGACTGTCTTAAAAATACAATTATATTATTATAAACCGTTCAAGTTTGAAATATATTTATGGTGAAAATTAAAAAGAATCAATTTTAAATTTGGCAACTTATTGCTATCTATTACAATGGATTTTTTAATTTGAAGTTATTGAAATTAGTATGTAGGCACTTATTTTTGAATGGTTAATATATTGAATAATTTATAAATCTGAAATTTACAATGTCAAATAAATAAAATCATGAATGCTTTCAACTGTACCCGTCTTAAGGCTTAAAATTAAAATTTAAATGTGTGGAAGTAATTCAACTTTTTTACAAAAAATGTGAAAAATATATATAATTTTTCCGCCTGGGTAGTAGACACACCCAGTGAAAATGTATATTCTTATAAATAAAAAGATTTCAAACTAAATTTAGATTCGCAAGTCCTGTAGCAGCAGATAATTGGACAGGCATTAGAGAATCAAATTCTTTTGGAAGCATGTGCATTCAACTCGACGATAATGATAACATAATAGGAGATGAGGATTGTTTATTCTTAAATGTTTACACACCACTCCTTGAATTTGATTCATCATCGGTAAGATATTGCATTCTCAATGCACCCTTATTACTATATGCCTCATAATTCGCTATATACGCCGAAAATTTTCAGACGAACAGTACTTTGCTACCAGTTATGGTATGGATACATGGAGGTGGTTTTAATAAAGGCAGCAGTAATATGTTTGGTGCTCAATACCTTTTAGACAAGGACGTTATTTTAGTAACCATAAACTATAGACTCGGGATTTTTGGATTCTTGAGCACCGGAGATTCTGCCGCTCCAGGAAATTTTGGATTGAAGGACCAGGTTTTGGCTTTGAAATGGGTCAAACAAAATATCGGACCATTTCGAGGAGATGCAAATCAAGTGATAATTTTTGGAGAATCGGCCGGCGGTTCCAGTGTTGCTCTACATGCCATTTCAAAAGCAAGCAACGGTATTAGTGAACATAAAAATTACATGACTCAACTACTGATAAGTTGTAAAATGTATTAAAAATTTTTGTAATTGTTTGTATGATAAATTCACAGGTCTGTTTTCGAAATATATAATCCAAAGTGGTCCAAATTTGTCCCCTTGGACATATCAACCAAATAAGAACATTGCTGTATTCGTAAGAGCTTTATCTTCAATAGTGCAGTGTCCCTCGATTACTACTGCAGCACTTGTAAATTGCTTGCGGCAAAAAAATGCACGAACCTTATTAGCAACAAGCTCTATATTTAGTATGGTTTTAAGGCTTTTACAATTAACTTGGACCCCTACGAAAGAACCTAATTCTGAAGATGCATTTTTAACTGATAGTCCAAAGAATCTGGTTAAACGTAATCAGATGAAGGATTTGCCTTTTATGAGTGGAGTCGTAGCTGATGAGGGGCTCGTAATTACTAGCGGTGAGTCATTATAAAACACTGATTTTAAGTTTAGAATCTTTAGTAGTTAAGTACACATTTTTCCAGCAGTAAGGATCAAATATAGATTCAAATGCTCGATTTTCTTAATTTTAGCTGCTTATTCCAATGATGCAATATACACTCTTCTCAGAATAAACATAGAGCCAATCTTCGTTTTTTGTGGTGCATACTACTTTAGGTCTTCAAACTTATTAACATTTACACCAGCTGTTAATAGTTTCTATTTTAACAATTCTTTAATTTTCGCTGACAAACAATCGGTAGGTGAATAATTATCAGCATATTTGTAAATCTTTATAACATATTGAAATATTTTTTTGAATTAAGGGTTCTAATTGTAAAAACAATGTTTTTTTTTAGTTTCTAGATAGTGCCACAAGAGTTATCAGTGACGGTGGTTTCTTCTATCCGCAAATGAGGATGTTAGAGATAGTAACACCAAAAATGCGTAGTTCGAACTACTTTTATTCATTCGGATATAAAGGTTCCGTAACTGAAGACAATGGCCTTGGTGTTGCTCACGGCGAAGAACTACTGTATCTTTTTAATTTATCATCTGATTCCACACAAATATCAGATTCAAAATTTACGGCTGCAGACTTATCAATCAGTAAAACAATGGTGGAAATGTGGACATCGTTTGCTATAGATGGGTGAGTGAATTATTAAATATTGTTTTTGATACTTCATTATTTTTTTATAATCACAGTCTGAATTGTTTGTGAGTTGACAGAGTTTTACAGTACAAAATGTTTGATGTAAAATTACAATCGAGGTATTGTAATGTGAAATCATAATGTTCTTATAGTCATTTTTTGAAATTATACATCATGTAGTAAGTGTACATGTACTATTAATAGTAAACTTCAATTACTGTATTGGAAATTCATACGATATTTTATGTAACAAAGGTGTGATTTGCAAGATTTTCACGTCTGACATTTGAGGTTAGGTGCATTCGTCCATAATCGTACATGGGCGACAGCGAATGCGCACACGTGGAGAATGAATATATTCATAATATTACTCTGCATCAGTCCGTACATGCGCATTCGCCGTCCCTCCTCCTGTTTGTGAAGCGTGGCGCACATAGATTTGCACAGTGAATAAGCACAAGGCACAATACACAAGAGAAGACGCTTCAACGCAGGCGGATCCGCATAATTCCTAGTGTCAGGTGGCGCCAAACAGCATTTTGTAACCTTCAACTGTGAAATATTGACGTGAGAACTTTGAAAACAGTATTTTTTCATGGACAATTATTATTCCAATACTTATAAAAGTAAGTGATTTTATGTGAAATAACTTCTTCATATGGTTTTGATTATGAAACAGAAAATTGAAAATCGTTTGCTACAAGCGGATGCAGATTACACAAGAAGGCTGCAGCATGCATGAAATTTCAACGTTCTGAACTTTTCGATGCCTTCTGCGGCATGCTCTGCGAAAATCACAGTGATTGAAATGGAGGTCTGTGAATGGTCGAGAACCTTGTGCGTCCTGCATTGTGCGCTGTTCAAATGTGTGTGCGCTCCGCTTAAACGAATGCTTACAGAAATAAAGAGAAGCTTATGAAACGCGTGAATCATGTCTGCGTTACGAAATAAAAATTTTATAATTAGTATACGCATCGTAATATTTTATATATACTTTCTTTCAATTTTTAATAACTTAGAAGAAACTTTTCAAGAATCAATCAGTTTAAGAGTAGGCCATTTGAATTTATTAGAATATCCAAAAAAATTAGTTCTCGTGACTTTAAGCACAATATTTTGCACTATATTTAACACATCTTGAATAAATTTTACCGAGATATGAAAACGAACAAATATGAGAGTAATGAAAAATTTATTTCGAGCATCATAATCATCGACGTGATTTTCATATTAAAATATTGAAAAATTATGCTTTCGTCTGTAATTTTTCTACCAGGAGCGATAACCTTTTCATAAATCGAGATACGTTAGGAAATGCATCTCGAGATTGTTTTTGAAAAACATTAAAAGCAACCTAATAATGGATTTTATCGACAGTTTTTCAACAGAAATAGATCAATGAATAGTTTAGTTTTCCCGCAGCGTAAATTTCTATTATCAATAATTTACTATAAATTACATAAAACATTAAAAAATGTATTGTGTCCCACTAAAGCATATTTCCCCCTAATGTCTACTTAAATAGCATTTGTTTCTAATTTCTACTTTTGACCAAATTCTATGATTTTTTTATTGCAAAATTCTAGGAAACCAACATCAAGTGAATTAAGTGATCCTAATATCTGGTTGCCATATACTAGACGAAACCCAGTTCATCTTCAAATAGGTGATATTAACAATAACAGAGATCCTACTGTGACACTGTCTAAGACATTCTATACGGACCGCATGAACTTTTGGAAAAAATATGCTCCCATATTATAGCTATACTTAAATATCGCTAGTCATAAATTGTATCATCGAAAAATGACTTATATGTTTAGAGCGAAGGAAGAGTAGATTGTTATATATCAGACACTTATTTTTATGTAATATTTTTAGTGCATTACATCGGCAAATTATTTAATTATAAAAATAAGTATACATAGATTACTTGACAAATTCATAGTTTATAAATTTAGGAAAGAATCTAATAAAGACGACATCTTCCAGACTAATAGTTAAAATTTATTTGAAAAAAATTCGTCAGATCTGTATAAAAACGTATTGAAATTATAAGAACGAAGCAATATAATGTAATGAAAAAATGTATGAAAATATAAGAAAAGTATACCTTAAAACAGATTAAAAAAGATTCCGTGTAGTTTTCTTTATGTGTGAGTTCCATGTTTTTTAGAAAAATATAAAAAAAAACTTTATAGGTAGCGCTTGAAAACATATAATATAAGCTCAGGGTTGAAAAACGTGAATGTAGAAAGATTTATATTTTTTATTTATTTAATGACACTATTGTTTAAACTATGGTAAAAAGACAATAAATGTTTGGTGAAGACGAAGCAGGTATGCCCCGCCTCCATCTTGGAAACTTTGTGAACGCACACATTAAGAATTACAATGCAACACTTCGGAGAGTGATACGTAGGTGTAATAAGGATCAACGACAGTAACAAATTATATAGTACTATTTTTGTGACAGTTTTTTTTCTCAATTACATGTTTGTTATAATTCAAATTTGTAGTATTGATGTTTAAGATAAATTTAGAGAATTTTTTATTTAGTTGTAAATTAAGCAATTTTATTTTCAGAAGTACTAAAATAATCTAAATCGGTAACTAAATGCATGCAAGTTTCACTTTCTTTTTTAATAAAAACCATCTCAGCGAAAGTGTATTTATATCCATTACGTTTAATATGTAAAATTTCTACCTCATTCCATTTTATGAAACTAGAATCACCTCGGTGTTCTTGCGTTAAATTTTGAGTTATAGCTTTATGATATTTTTCATCTAATTTGATGTTATTCTTATGTTCTTTAAGTCTGATTCGTAGCGGACCTTTCGATTGGCCAATGTAAGCTTTCCCACAACGACAGGAAATTCTGTATATAACATTACATTGGTCCAAGGTAACAAGTCTGTCTTTCCCTAACTTAACTAATTTGTCAAGTTTAGTATTAACTTTAAATACAGTTCTAATATTATCAGTTTCATTTAGAAGTCTTTTAATGTTATGTGAAACTTGGCCTGGAAAGGATATTAAGATAATTGTTTTTGAGTCAGTGCGATTCTTACCTTCGACGCGTATATATGTATCAAGTAGTAAGCCATTATGCTTTCTGTTCTTTGCAAGTCTAGTTCAGTTATGTTACTGTAATGTGATTAAGTGATTGAAGTGGCTTTAATAATTAATTTAATTCAAAATGGAACTTCCAGAAGATTTATATTTGGTTGGAAGTTACATCAATCAAATTGTCGCTCATAAGCTGCCGTCTAACAGACAAGTTTTAGGTGCCTTGCTTTTTAAAACTCGCAAAATGCAAAAACAACCGCGAGAAAGTGCGGCTTTGGTAATTGAGGAAACACCAAATTTTTGGCAAAGAGCAGGAATACAACAAAGGAAAAACAACATTACGTATCAAAACTTAAAATTTTATTTGAAGAATTCAAGAACCTTCAGAAAAGTTATTTAAGGAAAACTGAAACACAGACGAAGAAGGAAGCAAGGTTTTCTGTGCATTTAGATTATCTATTTGATATTGTTCATGCGAATCCGCTAGAGTTAATGATAATAGAGGAAGACAAGTAGTTTTTGCATTTGTAAAGACAAAAAGGCCGACCAGGCTACATGAACGGAACTGATGTAGAACTAGCTTAGAAGGAAGATCGATTGGAGAAAAGATTGGAAAGTGTACACTTGAGGAAAGAACGTTCTTTCCAGAATATGGCACAAATATGTAAGAACTTAAAATAATGAAAATTATATGAACAAGCGTTTTATTTTCTTCAATTTTATTTAATTGATTATTGACGTTTAAACTGAAATGAATCTAGGTATTAATTCCAAATACTTCAATTTCAGATGAGCTTGCTGAACTTTTATCTTCCGCAAGTCTAAGTTGTGGAGGAAATGCATCAATCGAAACTACAGCTACACAGGAAACTCTAGAGGGTCCATCTGATCTAAAAAAGAGAGCGAGAGAATTTATTATTATTTCGAAACTGACCTCAGCACTGAAAAAATGTAAAGTAAGTGACAGAAATGCAGTGCATATTTTAATCGCAAACTGCTGAAGTATTAGGTCATGATACCAATGATCTCGTTATAAATCGATCATCGATTCAGCGAAGTTCTCAAATTTTGAGTGAAAAATACGGCAACAAAATACGAGCCGAATTTCCAATTTCGAAATTCGAAGCGTGCATCGTCCACTGGTATGGAAAATTGCCTCTCGACTTGACGGGAAACGAAAATGTTGATAGATTACCCATTATAGTGTCAAACAATGGGGCTGAAAAACTTCTTGATGTTGGAAAACTATCTTCTGGGACTGGACGAAATCAAGATAATGCTGTATATGAATCACTTGAAGAATGGACTTTAACAGAAAATGTGGTAGGTTTTTGCTGTGATTCAACTGCACCAAATTCAGGGCGACTGAATGGCGCTTGCCTTTTTTCGGAACAAGATTTAGAAAAAGATTTATTGTATTTAGTTTGTAGACACCACATTCACGAGATTATATTAAGATGTGTGTTTGAAGAAAAGTTCTGAGCGATATCGGGACCAGCAGTACCAGTACCAATATGCAAGGTTTTTCAAAATGCATGGCCCAAAATTAATGTCATAAATTATCAGTTTGAAATAAAAGATAAAACAGTTGAAACAGCATTGGAAGATGTTTGAGGAAGTATCATGGATTTTCCAATAAAGTTTTTACAAAACCCTCAATGTAGGGAAGATTATAGGGAATTTCTCGAAATAGTTGTCATTTTTCTTGTTGGTACTCTACCACGTGGAGTGAATTTCCGATCTCTAGGAGCTATACATCATGCTAGGTGGATGGCTAAATCCATTTATTGTATTAAGATGTTTCTTTTTCGACATCAATTTCCGGTGACAGCATTTGACAAAAACGCTTGCCGAGATGTTTGCATCATTATCGTAAGATTATACGTTGAAGCTTGGTTTTATGCGCCAATTGCTGTGAAAGCCCGATCTCAAGACCTTCAATTTTTGCAAAAGCTTTACGAGTATAAAAAAATCCATTCGGACATTTCCAATGCAGCAGTCAAAAGGTTTTGCGGTCACTTATGGTATTTGATACCAGAAACAGCAGCACTGGTATTCTTTGATTAAAAAGTACTCGTGGCATCGAACGTTAAAATTGTTAAGGCTCTTGAATCTTCTGACATTTCCGATGATGATACAAAATGGCTGATTATTGATCAGAAAGATGTTCCAAATTTCGCTCAGAAAGGGATTGAAGACTTTATTACAGTCAGGTCTGGAAAATTATTCGAGCGATTTCATATATCAGTGTCTTTTCTCCATACGCTTCCAGTGAAATGGGAAACCAACGAAGAATACCAAAAAGGATTGCAAAAGCTGAAACACCTGAAAGTCGTGAATGATACTGCAGAAAGAAGCGTCAAATTAATGACTAATTACAATCCAGTGATTACGAGAAACGAGGAACAGAAGCAGTATTTGTTGCAAGTTGTCAGTGACTATCGCCTTCGATTTCCAGCTGGTATGTAAGAAGAAAACACTGGCGATGAAGGAATAAACATTAACGCTCAGTTTATACTGGCCCTCAAAACAAAAAAGTTAGAATAAGGTAATAACGCATTTTGCTCTGTCTACTAATAAAAAACACATCAAGTCAGTAAAAAAATATATTTTTAAACAATTTCATTTTGTTTAAACATCTACGCGTCTTAAAAATATTAAAATTTGTCGTAAATTCAGTGAGATAAAATGTTTCTCCTTCTTTTTTTAGGTAAAATATATACTTTAACAAATACGTATTATTTAAATACTTGTGAAATTTTTTTAAGCAAATTAGTTTATTGTTATTACTGATTAAATTAACTGAAAGAAACCAATACTTAAACAAATTAATATTGTGTAAACAATTGAATATTAGTCAAAAAATGACTGGGTATTCTTAAATTACCGATTAATGATTTTTTTTCAACTTTTAAAAAACGTCAATAAACCGAAATATTACGTAAAATTTAAATTTGACACTTATGGGGTTTTCTTTGGAGACGCATAAGAGTGGCTTACATTTATTCAACCTCAACATTTATTATTGATTCTTATACTCTGATGAATTCTGAACAATATACTGAAACATGGAATTATTTGTAACATATTACCGCGTTTAAATATTATATTTACAAAAAACTGACTTTTTCCTATGTTAAATCAATGGGAAATTTCATGGTCTTTGTTCCACCTCTAAATATTAGCTGATTTTGCTCAAATTTGGAGATGGGGGTGGTACTATGGGGATTTACTTTCAAAAAATAAAAAGTGTACGGAATGCGTCCGGACATTAAACTTAACAACTAATGGTCGGAATCGAGACGCTATTGATCGTTGTGGGGCCAATAATTGTCATAAAAAAAGTTTTAGAAAGAGAGCGTTTTTTAATGACGCGAACGTAAAAGTATCCATTATCCGTTAAACGTAATTTTTCGGGAGGCGGAAATTTCAAAACACTAGGTGGAGGCTATTATAACAGATCTCAGGAGTTTTCTCAGATTCTGGTTATTTGAAAATAAAGAAAAACATCCCCATCCCCTCTCATGGTTAGCCTTATGGAAAATTCCGTAACGTAGGCAGTTCTTAAATTGTAAGGTTTAAGAATTTTCTGGAATTTATTAAACCAGAGAAGCTTTTTTGATACGTATTCGATTGCAAACCATTTTTTTTCAATAAAAAAAGTATTAAGATGGTTACAAATTTCTTTAATTAAAAAATAAAAACAACCTCATGTTTGATGGACAAGTAGAAACCATACATAGCTGTTCAAAAAGGCCGTTAAAAAAATGTGTTGCAAACAAAAGTTTGATTTTGTTTGGGTTCCTGTTTCTTGTTTAGAGTATGTATCTTGAAGAAAAATTTGCATTTTTCAAAGATATTTTTCAGTCTAATAGGTGCTGAGATATCTAAGTAGTAGCATAAGGTATTTTAATTATCTAAAAATTCTATACAGAAGGCGGCCAAACCAAGGGCCTGCATAGTGGCGAAGAAAGTTAAAGCTGTCACGCTGCTTGAGCAATGTTCGAGATACCTGTTGGTGATAGCCACGGATCTCAAAGAAATAGGAAGGCTAGTTCTGGGATCGGCTTATTTTCCTTACGCCAGCGATGCCAATCTACCAGTGGAGGTATATACACTCGTGGAATATTGCAAGGTAAAGGGTATTCTTCTTCTGCTGGGATGCGATGCTAATCCCTACCATACTTTTTGAGACAGCACGGACATCAACTCAAGAGGTAATTACCTACTGGAATACCTAATCACCACTGATTTAGATATTCTTAACATGGGAACACCCCGACATTCCGTAAATCAGTTAGGGAGGAAGTCATTGACATCACTCTCTGTGCCAGTAGTCTTAGAGATAATATCAAGAAGTGGAGAGTTTCAGATGAATCCACTCTCTCAGATCACTAACAAATAGAGTTCGTGTTGGAATCCATTGTACCCGCTGGCCCTAATGGGTCATAAATCCAAAAAAAACTGACTGGGATCAGTTTTCCACGGAACTAAGATGTGCTTTTTCAGAGGATCTCAGGTCAATTCGAGACGTGAATACCCTGGAGATGGCAGTTGAAATTTTCACGGGGGAGATCAAAGTTACTTATGAAAGTACTTGTCGTCCTACAAGAGTCCGAAAGGCTCGTGAGACACACTGGTAGACTG
>CAKNWT010212575.1:506-14031 GCA_932066315.1 Andricus coriarius
CGGCTCAGGGATCGAACCCCGGACCTCTAAGGCGAAGTCCGAGCGTCTAACCAGCTGAGCCACCGAGGCTCTGAAAATTATTGTCTCAAGCTTAAGATGGTTACAGCCCAATGTGTCGAAGGCATTTTTGTGTAGTTGGATTTATTTTTTATTTTTGAATAGTATGCACCGGGCTGTCCCGGTATATATTATCATTCACGGACGCATTATTGTAATGCAATCAAGTGATCTGATAAGAACGTGTGCCTTAACACATTGGGCAAAGCCTGGTTTTTACCCCATCATTCACGGACTGGGTTGCAGTCAAGTGCATGTTGGGGGGACCTACAGCTTAAGGTGGGATCCGAACCACCAGAACCGCGGTAAGGGTACATTGAAATATTTCAAGAGGTACCGGCTCAGGGATCGAACCCCGGACCTCTAAGGCGGATTCCGAGCGTCTAACCAACTGAGCCACCGAGGCTACTACTATTACGCATTACTCTAATAATCTTGACCCATCTCAATTATTATTATTATTATTATATTTCTTTCGGATTTTTTCGTGTAACTCTAAATGAGTAATAAATATCTTTTTATATTATTTTTGTTAAAGAAACTTTACGTGAGCGAAATTGGTCCATATAATTCTGATTTCTTCTTATGCCGTGGCAATCTATTGCCCTATGTCCTCTTTGATAACATCTTTCGCAAGCATTAGTCCATTTAAAAAAATTTATTTTTCCAAATTGTATTTCTGGTACTCGTTCGTTATTATTACATGTAGGAAATTGGTCATTACCAAAATAATATATATCGGATTAAAATCTTAAAATCTTTCCTCCGGCATCGTGTTTCGCTGTTTGTTTTGAGACAAAAGGTTCGCTAGTTTTTGCATAATTTGTATGACCTTTAGATATTTCACAAGTTATAACAAATACTTGGATAGGCGATTTTGGTTGTGAAGTTACCACATTATAATTTAGGTTAGAAAAGTTATATTCGATACTAATTTCATTCAATGTTTGAAATACATACAATATACAATATTTTTGAAGTAGCAAAATTTAATTTTTATTAAAAAATAGGAAAAAGTTTTATATTAATGTTCTGTCTTAACTTAATTATTATGATTTTATTTTTATTTTTAAATACTAAATTATTATAAAATTGATTTTGTTTATTTGATAATCATAAATAAAAGAATATCTGTATGTTTAAGTAGTAGAAATATTAAGATTATATCTAATGTGATTGTTTGTTTCATGTGTAATTCTAAAACGAGCAAAAATATTGGAATAATGTTTCATGTAAATATATTGTATAATTTTTGACATTTTTTTGCTCATTTTACAAGTGAGTGTGAATTTCAGTGTCTCTCGTACATCCTTGTGTTTGAACATTAAATTTTTTACAAATAAGTGTTACACGTAGGTAATTGTTTTTTAGGATACAATAATCGTTTCGAACATGAATAACATTGTTGGTGAACGCGTGATATTTTACCAAGGGAATGCCATGAATTTGATTTTCAGAAGAATGTTTAACAATTTGAAGTAACTAGAAGGAAGCACGTTTTACAAAATGTTTAACAAATGTTGAATTTCTGAGATGACAAAAAATTAAAATTTAACTTTGGTAATGGCTTAAGTTGAAAGCATATCATATTCTAAAATTCTGATTTAAGATTATAATGTTTTTGCGGTTGGATGAATAATATTGAATTAGGATAGTGATATTGTATGCCAAGACATATTGCTTCTCGATGGCTGGTTTCTGGAAAATAAATGCAGATATGAATTAGTATTATTGAACATTCCTAATTTGATTTTTACAATTCATAAGAAAAATCTTATAGATAATGTTAGCTGTTTAATTAATGTTAATTAAAGACTAAAAATAAATTAATATTTGTGTTGTATTGTATTGTATATTTAATCTGTCTCACTTACGGGTTGGAGGGCCTCCGCACCGTGTACATATATTTACATTTCAACCTTAATGCTAACTTAACCTCTGCTTATATTCTACTTCTTCGCCTTACTTATAATATTAACAATAAACTTAATGCTAATATTTCTAAAAAGAGCCATCTTCCAGGGCTTCCGTTTCCTGTTACCATCAAAACACATTTTTCCCGATTTTGAAAATAAACAAAAAATTTTCTTTTTATCTTCCTTCAATAGGATCAACCGTTTGACTCTGCCCTGTTCCCTTGCTTTCTCTCAATTCTTCCAGTTTCTTCATCCATATCACTCCCTGTCCATTGCCATCCAAAATCCATGTTACACAC
Organism: Andricus coriarius; assembly: GCA_932066315.1. Classification (NCBI taxonomy): domain Eukaryota; kingdom Metazoa; phylum Arthropoda; class Insecta; order Hymenoptera; family Cynipidae; genus Andricus; species Andricus coriarius. The sequence goes on from CAKNWT010212575.1 coordinate 2,779, forward strand.
TCATCCACACTCAACTGTCCATCTTCCTCTCCTGTACATCTCTCTAACACATGTGTCCATGACTCTATTTCGTATCCACATACTCTACACAGATTGTCCTCTTTAATCATCCAGTCTCGCTCCTTCTCCCATTCTAAACCGTATCACGCTATTCAACTTTTCTTCCTTTTTTTATTTTTTTCCATTTCGAATTTCCCAAATTGCCTCTCGTCTCCTTGTCCCGAACTTCGATCAAGCAAGCTTGTGCTATTCTGCTCCCCTCTCTCCTTTCCAGCTTCTCTTCAAACCACCAAGCTCTCTTAATTTGTCTAGTTATCATTTTTCCCCTTCCTAATTCTTCCCTTAACATGTATCCTGGGCAACTCCAACTAACCCCCATTACCCATCTCAGAAATCTTTCATGCATTCTTTCCATTTTCCTATGTTCCTTCCATCCCCAGACCTCCACTCCATAACACAACACAGCCGAAACCAGCGCATCAAACAACCAAACCCTCATTCTCAAATCGTCATTGAATCTTCTCTTTCCTATACCCCATAATTGGTCCATTACTTTACTCGCACATTGGATTATTTTTCTCACCTGGACCTCATTTCCCCCTCCCGCCTCAAACCAAAATCCTAAGTAACAGAACTCCTCCACTCTTTCCACTGTTTGTCCGTTCATCTTCCAAACGTAACCCATTTTGTTCTTTCTGCTTCTGAAGTACATCACCTTCGTCTTCCCTACGTTCACCGTTAGTTCTTTTGTTCCCACATACTCCTCGAAAATTCTGATCATTAAGTTCATCCGCTTTTCATCGTCTGCTAACAAAACTACGTCCTCCGCGTATGCTAGAGAGTATAGTTTGCTGTTACATAAAATCGTTCCTCCTTTCCCTTTCTCCTTTAGCTACTCCTCTGAGTCTGCCAGCAGCATATTAAAGAGTAACGGACTCAACGGGCACCCTTGCCTTAGACCGCTTCCTGTCCAGGAAACCTCCGCTTTTTCTCCCCTTATCTTCACTCTAATCCTGGTTTCAGTAAAAATCTTCTTTATTCTCTCTACCAACCCTTCCTCCATTCCCCTCTCTTTTATTGCCTGCCATAGCACTTTTCTATTCACTGAGTCAAAAGCTGCTTTAAAATCTAAAAACAAGGCGACTAAGTTCCCTCTCTTTCTCCCTTAATTTCTGTTAACCAAGTAGTTGAGTACGTGGATGTTATCTATTGTCCCCATTCCTTATCTGAATACAGTCCGATTGTGTGGGATACTTTGTTTCCCCTCTATTTGGCTCTCTAACCTATTTCTTAGAATTTCTGCGTATATTTTATAACCTAATGGCATAAGAGTGAACCCTCTGTACTCTTCTACCTTCTTCCCCTCCCATTTCTTGACAGGCGGTACCACCAACCCTGTCATACACTCCTCCGGCCACCCTTCTCCTTTCCAGAACTTGTTGCAGATCTTCCACATCTCTTCCGTAACCCCTACTCCTACATACTTTATAACTTCGTTCTCCATACCATCTTCTCCTGTAGCCTTGTTTCTTTTGAGTCTATCTACTGCCTCATCCACTTTTTCTCTTGTTATTTCGTTCCCTTCCTCAATTTCTTCCTGGAATAACCTTCTTTTTTCCCCTTTGATCCTGTTTTGTGCTTCCCCTAACAGTTCCTTAAAATGATCCGTCCACTCACCCATTTCTATTTCTTCATTCACGTCCTTTCTTTCTCCTCTTTCCCTATTTATCACATCCCAAATCCTACCTTCTTTGATCGATTTTTCTACTTCTTCCTTGTATTCCTCCTTTCCCTTTTGCTTTTTCCTTTCCAGCATCCTCTCATGTTCTCTTTTTCTCCTGTTGTAATCCGCCTTCTCCCGCTCTCCTTTCCTCCATTTTCTTACACACTCTTTCATTCTTTTTTTACCCTCCCTGCATTCCTCGTCCCACCAGCCTCATTTTCCCATTTCTCTTTCTTCCTTTGTACCTATCTCAACCCTTACCTTCTCAATCGATCCTTTCAACCTTTCAATTAACGAGTCTACTCCCTACTCGTTCTCATACCTAACCTTCTCTTCTTCCATATTTTGTTTAAACCCTTTTAATTTCTCTAGCCCCCATACTTCCATTTTTGTGTTCCTTTTTCCCCCTCTTTCCTTTCTCCCTCTTCCGTGCTTATGGACGCCTCCTTACAGTGCAGGTATTACCAGGAAGTGCTCTGACCCTATCTCATTCCCCTCGTTCATACTGTCTATCATATTCCTCATTCTTTCTTCCACCAGGATATAGTATATTACTGTTTCTCCCTTACCTATAAATGTTATCTCTCCTTTCTCATCTCCTTTCATATTACCATTACATATAGACCATCCTGTTTCTCCTATTACGTCTAGCAGCCTCCTCCCCTCTCGGTCTGTCTCCCTATGTTTGGAGCTCCTTATATAGGCCTCCTTTTCTTCATCCCAAAACCCTCCCCCTTGCTCGCCAGTCCAGGCATTCAAGTCACCTCCTATCAACACCAATTCTTTATTCTTTTCCTCCATCCACCTCCTAATTACTCTCCGGCCTTCCTCTTCCCCTCTTCTTCTATATACACAAACCACCGTTATTTTGACTTTTCCAATTACAATCCTTCTTACCATTGTTCCATCCTTTTCATCCCATTCCAATCCTTCTCATCCGCCCAGGTTTCACTCATCATAATCACATCCCACTTTTCTAATCCCGCCGAAATCCTTCATTCTTTTTCTTCAAGCCTGAGACATTCCAGAATGCCACTTTCACGTGTCTATCTTTTCCTCCTGCTCCTTCCGTCTTTCTCTTTAGCCCTTTCTTGATTTTGTAAACCCCGACGCGTTTCATTCCTTCTTATTTTCCTGTTCCTTGTCCTTCCTGTTTCCTTGTCTTGTATCCCACGCTCTCAATTCTTCCATTTTTTCGTCCCAGATCCACATCTCTTCATTTACCCAAATTCTATCTTTACCTATTATTACCCTTCTACCATTCCTTCTTTCCGCCCATGCCCTCTGCTCAACTAGCCATTTTATTCTCCTTTCCTGCTATGTCAGATCTTCTTCTATTCTCTGTGCTGTTCCTTTCAACAACTTTTTTTTGACAATTATTTCAAACCTATCCTCCTCACACCCTAATGTCACCAGAAACATGCCTTCCCTCCCTTCCATCTTTCTTCCTACTCTCTTCACCCCTTCAACCCTCACTTGAGCTCCTATTTCTCTTATCAAATTCCTAACCTCTTGCTCCCCCGTTTCACTGTTCACTTTCAGTCCTTTGATTATCATATTCTTTTTCCTCTTTGACCTTTGCTCTCCTTCTATTTGTCTTTCGATCTGTATTAATCTACAGCGTAGGCCTTCATTTTCTGCATGCAGGCTCACCACACCTTCTTTTGCGTTCTGGCCACCTGTTATCTCAGTCCTATCTTCCTTAGCGTTTACTTCTAATTTACTTACTCTCTCTGCTATTACTTTGATCTCCCTTTTCCTATTTTCCTCATATTCTCTCTGCTGATTTTCTATACATTCAATTTTTCCCAAACTTTCTCTTTTTCGCCTTTCCATAATTATTCCCACTCTTCCCACTCTTCCCATTTCTTTCTAATTTTTTGTACATCCTCCTTGAGCTTCCCCCTTGCCTTTTCATATCCTCCAGTATCCCGCATGTCTCCTCTCTAAATTCTAAAAACATTTCTTGGATCTTTGTCAGCAAGTTCCCCTCACCCTTCTCTCTTTCCGGTGTTTTTCTCTCGATCTTTTTCTTAATATTTTTACCCCCCTCTAACTCTTCATTCCCCTCTTCCCTTTTTTTCTATGCTGACTTTTCCCCTCCAATAATTACTCCCTCGCTGCTCGTCGCACTCATCCGTTTTTGCCAATCGTCCAAAAACCGGGTCGAACCTAAGCTATGAGAGCGCTGCGCAGCTCGGTTCAGTCTTTGCAAGTTCGTGGGTCTGCCTCGCCTATTACCCGACTTCCGACCTGTTGTAGTTGCCGCGGTTCCCTCACTCCTAACCGGCGTCACGTATCGTTTATTCCCACTACTTTAACAGCTTTCCTCGATGCCCGCCTTATCCCTTCTCTCTCTTAGTTCACGCAAGTCCTCCCTGGACCCGTTATTCTCGCTTGCAGTGCTCATCTGCTGCCCTCTGACTGGACTCCGTGTTACCGGCATCCTTCTTATCTACTGAGCAAAATCTAAAACAATACGTTACTTTCTTCCAGCCTAAATTTTCACGAAATCCAACCTAACCTCAAAATCGAACTTGGTTTTCACTTTTGCCACCACATTTACCCTTTCGTCCACGCCCTTCAATCTCACTCAACCTCTCACCCCTACCTTCTTAACACACCGCAATTTCACCACGCTCACTTCTCTTCCCCTTTATTAATAGCCAAAAAACTACAGCACCAAAAAACAACATCACTCTACTTTCGTTACCGCAAACGGAAGCCAAATTAATATTTGTCATTGTTTTATATGATGTTGAGTCTACTATTTTATATAAAAAAATAATTTCAAATAAATATCTAGAATAAGATTGAGGATGCAAAAAGAAAATTATTGATTGAAGTTATTTCACTTTCTATATCTACTAGATTTTTTTGTATAGTCATCATACGTTTGTAATTTTTCGTGTTCTGGCAGGAGTTCACTGGAAGGTAATCGATCCAGTTTTCCGAAAACTAATTCATACGGGGTACATTTAGTTGCTTTATGAACACTGGTATTATAAGAGAATGTGGCTAATTCTAACCAATCATCGCATTCTGCGTTTTTCTCTGTAAATTGTTTTAAATATTACGCTAAGACGTGATGAGTGCCAAAAGTGCAAATAAATTTCTTTACAAATGCGCCTGCTATTGTGCTAGCTTGATGATTTGAGAGGGCACAAGCTACACAAAATTTGGTGAAGTTATTGCTCGAGCTCGACTCGAAGTTTCGAGCTTTTTGCACACCCTTAGAGAAAAGATAACTATGCATACTTTACTACAATGAATGAAGAACCCCCAGGTAATGGATCAGAATTATTATTAAAGCGTGAATAATTACCCAAGTTTACAAACCTTCAGAAAAATCTGCCAAAGATTTCATAAAGGAAAAAATTATCACATCGCCCTTCCTATCGAAAAAGAAAATCTTGCAGAAACACTTAATAGTATAAAGTTAACCGTTTTTTCTTTGCATAACATAGCCAGCAATTTAAACTTGAAATCAATCAGTATAGCCAAAACTGCTTACGTGAATAATAAATCATGGGAAGAAATCTTAACCCAACTTAAATCCGTATTTTCAGAATCAAATACAAACATAATTATTTGCTCAGGAATCACACAGTATCCCACAAAAGAACAAAAAAATAAAATTTTAGGAGAAGGTTATTCATAAGCATTAGGTGGTCACAAAGGAGTGACAAAACGTACAATAGAATACGACAACATTTTTTTGGGAAAACATGAAAATAGACATACAAAAATATATAATTAACTTTGTTTAGAATGTCAACTTGAAAAATTAGTACGCGTCAAAACGAAAAATCCAATGGTCATAACTGACACCCCAGGAACCACATTTGAAAAGACATCAATGGATATTGTAGGAAAATGACCAAAAACTGAAAAAAATGAATATATCTTAACAATTCAAGATAACTTCACCAAATTTTATGTAGCTTGTGCCCTCCAAAATCAACAAGCTAGCACAATATCAGGCGCATTTTTAAAGAGATTTATTTGCACTTATGGCACTCATCACGTCTTAGCGTAATATTTAAAACAATTTACAGAGAAAAACGCAGAATGGGATGATTGGTTAGAATTAGCCACATTTTCTTATAATACCAGTGTTCATGAAGCAACTAAATGTACCCCGTATGAATTAGTTTTCGGAAAACTGGCTCGATTACCTTCCAGTGAACCCCCGACAGAACACGAAAAATTACAAACGTATGATGACTATACAAAAAATCTAGTAAAAAGACTACATGGAATTCGCGATTCAGCCAGACAAAACTTAATTACAGCTAAAGAAATATCAAAACAATATTATGATAGAAAAATCCACCCTCAAGAATTCAAAGTAGGAGGCAAAGTATTTTCATTGGAAGGAGGAAAAAATTAAGAAACTCAGCAATCAATATTCAGGACCATACGAAGTATTAGAAATTCCAGGAAAGAGAAAGGTCAGAATTAAAATAAAAAACTCCTCAAGAGTCGTACATATTAATCGACTCAAGCGCTTACTAATTGATCTACCAGAAACAAACTCAAAAACCTTAAAGAAACTGAAATAACTTCAATCAATAATTTTCTTTTTGAATCCTCAATCTTATTCTAGATATTTAATTAAAATGACTTTTTTTATAAAATAGTAGACTCAATATCATATAAAATAATGACAAATATTAATTTGGCTTCCGTTTCCGGTAACGATAGTAGAGTGACGTTGTTTTTTGGTGCTGTAGTTTTTTGGCTAATAAGAAAGGGAAAGAGAAGTGAGCGTGGTGAAATTGCGGTGAGTAAAGAAGGTAGGGTTGAGAGGTTGAGTGAGATTAAAGGGGGTTGATCAAAGGGTGAATGTGGTGGCAAAAGTGAAAAATAAGGGTCAATTTTGAGGTTAGGTTGGATTTCGTGAAAATTTAGGCGGGAAGGAAGTAGCTTATTGTTTTAGATCTTGCTCAGTAGATAAGAAGGATGCCGGTGACACGGAGTCCAGTCAGTAGTGGGGACGAACGATACGTGACGCCTGTTAGGAGTGAGGGAACCGCGGCAACTACAACAGGTCTGGAGTCGGGTAATAGGCGAGGCAGACCCACGAACTTGCAAAGACTCAACCGAGCTGCGCAGCGCTCTCATAGCTTTGGTTCGACCCGGTTTTTGGACGATTGGCAAAAACGGATGAGTGCTACGAGCAGCGAGGGAGTAATTATTGGAGGGGAAAAGTCAGCAGAGGAAAAGAGAAAAAGGAAAGAGGGGAATGAAGAGTTAGAGGGGGGTAAAAATATTAAGAAAACGATCAAAAGAAAAACACCGGAAAGAGAGAAGGGTGAGGGGAACTTGCTGACAAAGATCCAAGAAATATTTTTAGGATTTAGAGAGGAGACATGTGGGACACTGGAGGATATGAAAAGGCAAGGGGGGAGCTCAAGGAGGAGGTACAAAAAATAAGAAAGAAATGGGAAGAGTGGGAAGAATTATGGAATGGCGAAAAAGAGAAAGTTTGGGAAAAAATTTAATGTATAGAAAATCAGCAGAGAGAATATGAGGAAAATAGGAAAAGGGAGATGAAAGTAATAAAAGAGAGAGTAAGTGAATTAGAAGTAAACGCTAAGTAAGGTAGGACTGAGATAACAGGTGGCCAGAACGCAAGAGAAGGTGGGGTGAGCCTGCATGCAGAAAATGAAGGCCTACGCAGTAGATTAACACAGATCGAAAGACAAATAAAAGGAGAGCAAAGATCAAAGAGGAAAAAGAATATGATAATCAAAGGACTGAAAGTGAACAGTGAAACGGGGGAGCAAGAGGTTAGGAATTTGATAAGAGAAATAGGAGCTCAAGTGAGGGTTGAAGGGGTGAAGAGAGTAGGAAGAAAGATGGAAGGGAGGGAAGGCATGTTTCTCGTGACATTAGGGTGTGAGGAGGATAGGTTTGAAATAATTGTCAAAAAAAATTTGTTGAAAGGAAGAGCACAGAGAATAGAAGAAGATCTGACATAGCAGGAAAGGAGAAGAAAATGGCTAGTTGAGCAGAGGGCATGGGCGGAAAGAAGGAATGGTAGAAGGGTAATAATAGGTAGAGATAGAATTTGGGTAAATGAAGAGATGTGGATCTGGGACGAAGAAATGGAAGAATTGAGAGCGTGGGATACAAGACAAGGAAACAAGAAGGACAAGGAACAGGAAAATAAGAAGGAAGGAAACGCGTCGGGGTTTACAAAATAAAGAAAGGGCTAAAGAGAAAGACGGAAGGAGCAGTAGGAAAAGATAGACACGTGAAAGTGGCATTCTGGAATGTCTCAGGCTTGAAGAACAAGAATGAAGGATTTTGGCGGGATTTAGTAAAGTGGGATGTGATTATGATGAGTGAAACCTGGGCGGATGAGAAGGATTGGAATGGAATGAAAAGGATGTTACCTAAAGGTTATGTGTGGACATTGCAAGAAGCAAGAAAGGAACACATTAAAGATAGAGGGATGGGCGGCATGGTCTCCGGGGTGAGGAAAGAAATGGTAGTAAGAGGTAAAACAGAAGAGGACAGGGAGGAAAAGGATGGAACAATGGTAAGAAGGATTGTAATTGGAAAAGTCAAAATAACGGTGGTTTGTGTATATAGAAGAAGAGGGGAAGTGGAAGGCTGGAGAGTAATAAGGAGGTGGATGGAGGAAAAGAAGGAAGACTTGGTATTGATAGGAGGTGACTTGAATGCCTGGACTGGCGAGCAAGGAAGAGGGTTATGGGATGAAGAAAAGGAGGCCTATATAAGGAGCTCCAAACATAGGGAGTCAGGCCGAGAGGGGAGGAGGTTGCTAGACGTAATAGGAGAAACAGGATGGTATATATGTAATGGTAATATGAAAGGAGATCAGAAAGGAGAGATCACATTTATAGGTAAGGGAGAAACAGTAATAGACTATATCCTGGTGGAAGAAAGAATGAGGAATATGATAGACAGTATGAACGTGGGGAATGAGACGGGGTCAGAGCATTTCCCGGTAATAGCTACACTGAAAGGAGGTGTCCGTAAGCACGGCAGAGGGAGAAAGGAAAGAGGGAGAGAAAGGAACACAAAAATGGGAGTATGGGGAGTAGAGAAATTAAAAGATTTCAAACAGAAAATGGAAGAGGAGAAGGTTAAGTATGAGAATGAGCAGGGAGTAGACTCGTGAAATTAAAGGTTGAAAGGATTGATTGAGAAGTTAAGGGATGAGATAGGTACAAAGGAAGAAAGAGAAAAGGGAAAAAGAGGCTGGTGGGACGAGGAATGCAGGGAGAGTAAAGAGAGAAGGAAAGAGTACGTAAGAAAATGGAGGAAAGGAGAATTGGAGAAGGCGGATTACAACAGGAGAAAAAGAGAACATGAGAGGATGCTGGAAAGGAAAAAGCAAAAGGGAAAGGAAGAATACAAGGAAGAAGTAGAAAAGGCGATCAAAGAAGGTAGGATTTGGGATGTGATAAATAGGGAAAGAGGAGGAAGAAAGGACGTGAATGAAGAAATAGAAATGGGTGTGTGGATGGATTGTTTCAAGGGGCTGTTAGGAGGAGAACAAAACAGGATCAAAGGGGAAACAAGACGGTTAGTTTAGAAAGAAATTGAGGAAGGGAACGAAATAACAAGGCAAGAAGTAGATGAGGAAGTAGATAGACTCAAAAGAAACAAGGCTACAGGAGAGGATGGGATGGAGAACGAAGCGATAAAGTATGGAAGAGTAGGGGTTAGGGAAGAGATGTGGAAGATCTGCAACAAGGTCTGGAAAGGAGAAGGGTGGCCGGAGAAGTGGATGACAGGGCTGATGGTACTGCTTGTCAAGAAAGGGGAGGGGAAGAAGGAAGAGGAGTACAGGGGGATCACTCTTATGCCATTAGGTTATAAAATATACGCAGAAATTCTAAGAAATAGGTTAGAGAGCCAACTAGAGAGGAAACAAAGTATCCCACACAATCAGACTGGATTCAGAAAAGGGATGGGGACAATAGATAACATCTACATACTCCACTACTTGGTTAACAGAAAGTTAGGGAGAAAGAGAGGGAAATTAGTCGTCTTGTTCGTAGATTTTAAAGCAGCTTTTGACTCAGTGAATAGAAAAGTGCTATGGCAGGCAATGAAAGAGAGGAGAATAGAGGAAGGGTTGGTAGAGAGAATAAAGGAGATTTTGACTGAAACCAGGATTAGGGTGATGATAAGGGGGAAAAAAGGGGAGATTTTCTGGACAGGAAGAGGTCTAAGGCAAGGGTGCTCGTTGAGTCCGTTACTCTTTAATATGCGAACGGCTTCGAGTTCTCGAAAGTTTCGAGTACTCGGACAGTTTCGAGCTACTCAAAAGTTTCGGGTTCTCGAAAATTTGTAGTTCTCGAAGACATTCGAGTTCTCGAATAAATTAGAGTACTCGAAGCTTTCGAGTTCTCGAAGAAATTCGAGTACTCGAAAGTTTCGAGCTGCTCGAAATGAAAAATTTAATAAACTGACGGATTTCCATGAGACTCAGTGTACTAGAGTCTTTTTCAGGCTTCTGATCATAAATTTATATGAAATTTTGAAGAAATTTATTATATTCAGTGATGGCGTCAGTTTTTTGAATTTTCACAGGATTTGGTCATCGCTTTGGATATAAAATCTTGAATTTTTATTTCAAAATCGCTTTTAGCAATGCGAAGATGTTCGAGTTCTCGAAATCATTCGGGTTCTTGAAATTTTCGAGTTCTCGAAGATATTCGAGTGCTCGAAAAGTTTCGATCTTTCTGGAAAGCTCGATCTCGACTCGGCTCGACTCGAACCTGATCGAGCTCAAGTCGACTCGACTTCAAAGCTAACAAGCTCGACTCGACTCGTTCGAACTTCGAGTTTCGAGTTTTTTGCACACCCCTACTTTTCTCATTGTAATTTTATCGCGGCAGTCTATTATATTTGGATGCTTAGTTGACGTTTCGACGATTGGTTCATCCGGCGGCGGCTCTGGGGGCGGACGATTTTGTGCTGAATGTCCGTCATGAGTTTCTTTCTTGTCATTCGTTTCTGATAAATCTTCATTAAAATTGGGATTTATTTCATCCAAATTGATCGAATTTTCGTCTAAATTTTCATTATTAAAATCTTTATCGTTATCTTCAATAAAATCTAAACAAATTTGTTCAGGATCGCTGAAGGTTTTATTTTCGCTTGATTCACTGGAACTGGAAAATAATTCGAATTTTTTGCGTTGCTATCTTCTTCTTCTAGAATTTTCAATTTCTTCTTTATCTTACAGGATCTCTTTTTCTTCTTTATATTTTCATAATAATCTGGATCAGAGTCTGAGCTGCCTGATATATAATTGGGACTAACGTCCGTTTTTACTTTATTGTCCTTTTTTCATCTAGTAATAATTTCTTTTTTTGGTCTTCCTCTCTTTTTTGCTGCAAGAGTATGGATAAAATTTTTTGTTTTGAGTGTAGCCTTGCGTGGTCTACCTCGTTTTTTCTTAATAATGATTTCGTTTTGAGAGTCCTTTTCGTCATTATCTTCGCTATTATCTTCTTTAGAGATTTCTTGAATATTTTCTT
>CAKNWT010212609.1:2825-13515 GCA_932066315.1 Andricus coriarius
GATGCGACTTCTTGTGAGACACAGATTTTTTTCTGTTTTTCAACAGTATACCTCTCCCGGGTAAAAAATTTTGATATGGGATTGATCTAGGAAAACATCTGGGAAATCGTATGGGAGTCATTTCTCAGATAGTATAGTAAAAATATTTATTGAATTTATTGAATGTATATCTCAAATATAGCTAAAGTATATCGATGTATGGCTGCAGTATAGGAAAAGTATTGCTAAAGTATATCTAAGTAGCATATCTGCAGTATAACTAAAGTATAGCTATAAATTATAATTGAAGTTTTGTCAGGGTATGGTAAAGTATATCTGTAAAGTATACCTCAAGTATGTAAAGTATGGTTCTAGTATATATAATTGTATTATTGATGATGGGAGATAAGATACCTGAAATACATACAATTAGAAATCCAAAATCATGCTCTTCACAACATCAAAAAATATTGGTGGCGATTTCTGAAATAAGTATAATGTTAATTGTAACTTTTCAATTGTTTGATTTCACCTTATAAATAATTTGAGATTAAATATTTCACATAGATAATAATTTGATTACAACTTTTCAAGTTTTTATAATACAGATACTATCAATGATTCTGGATCTTTTGCCGAAAAATATATTTTCCATTATAGATCCTCATGTTTTGTGATGATTTCCCATAAAGCTGAAAACAGAGATGGTTATGTTTAATTCCGAAGTCTATTTCGTGAGAAAAAATTGAACGAATTTTGTTGGAACTTGCAAATTTTCTTAATAAGTTTTTGCATTGCAGTCGTGAATAATCTTCAATACACACTTTTCTCACGAAATCACTAGAATCGCGAACTTTTCATATTATCGGACGAGTTATCATACATGACCCATTATTTTTATCTTGTTGCTGGGATATCTTACAAACAAATGAACGCCATTCTATGCCAGATACTTTAACCATATTTATACTTAAGTATAGGTAAAGTATACTCCATACTTCAGCTGTACTTTAGATATACATTTAGCTATACTTTATACTACTTCAATATACTTGGAGTATGGAATTGTCTCATTTGCCATACATTTTTTATACCTCGGAAAGTCAATGATTGATAACTGCCATATTTATGATTTTATTCGATTAATATCGTTATTCTTTGTTAAACTCTTGTTATATTATCCCATACTTAAAACAGTACACCTATATTTACTTTAAATTTAGACGAATCCAGATTAAGTTATTTGTTAAAAGTTGAACATACTTTAGTTACTTTAGTATAATTCCCTAAAAACTTCCACCTGTTCGGTATCGTTCACTGATAGATATGTGTGTATGTCTTTCACTGGTTTTGAAGACACGATAAGAATATTACAAATATATATTATATCTACTGGGGTTTTAGATTGATATGTATATATAATTATGAAAGCATTGCGACGTAAGAAATATTTTTTTTTAAAGTTTCACAGGACTATTAAATTAACGACATCAGCATTTTTGAAAGTGTCAACATTAGGGTAATCCTAAAAATCGATTTTTGGTAAACGATCCTCCCAATAATTTGTTCTTTTTTCGGAAAAAGAAATTCCATTTTTTCGTCTCAAATCGGTCAGTTTAACTCGTGCCCCGGGCTGTTGAAATCAACATGGGATTTTAAATGGGAAAATATCAGTTTTCGGAAAAAAGATGTACTTTTTATTAACTTATTGTAAATAAAGCTTTAGTCAATTCTTAGGAAATGTCCATGAAATAATTTTCAACCAACAATAAATAATTGTTCAAACAATTATTATTTTAAAAAAATTTTTTTTCTGTAAATCTTGAACATTTATTATTTCTCAGGATAAATGATACAGTTTATAAATTTCAGGAGTTTTTTATCTTTTTAAACATATTTTGAAAATATTGAAACAATTTTCATTGCTTAAGCCATTTTTACACTCTCATCTTATAATAGGAAGGTATTAGATTCATGTAAAATTTGACGCCCCCCCCCCCCCCCGTTTTTGTCAAATGTCCACGTTTTGAGACCCCCTGAACCCAAAAAACAGGTTTTTACAAAATGTCTGTCTAATTGTTTGTCTGTCTGTTAGTCTGTAGATTCGTATTTTGTTAGCATGATAACTTTCAAAAGAATTAAAGCATTGGATTGTGCTTTGATGTACTCTTTGAGTGTCCTAAAATGAAGGTCAAGATCGTTAGCTGGTCATTTTGGATAAAATTTCAAAATATGAGCACATTTTGAACATTTTTGAAGAACACTCTTTCTTAATATTTAAAAATTCTATGGACGGATATAAATAGTACTCAAAAAGGCGAACAAAATATTCTTATGGCAAAAATGAATATTTTAAGCCAAAAAACGCACGATATTTAAAAGAAGTCAAGAGGAGAAAAACGTTGCTTTTTGAATACCCTACAATATTGTAGTAACAAATTTTTTGTTTTTTTGAAAAATCAAAATTTCAAATTTTGATTGCACAAAAAAATAATTTAAAAAATTTCATTTTTCGGTCAAATCATGCAAGATATGAAAAAAAAATTAAAAAACAAAAATTGCCAATATAAAAAAGGTCTATAAATTTGTTATTGACCACTTTTTGATAGGATGCGTAGTTTTTGTTTAATTTGTAAAATATAGCATTAATTAAATCATTGGAAAAACGATGCAAGGTACGTAAAAAGATGAAGGGATAAAAATTATACCTTCAAAAAAGAGCTACAAATTTGTTAGCAATCACTTTTTGTGATAGTATGCGTAGTTTTTGTTTTAATCTTAGAAAATAAAATTCAAAAAATGAAAGAATTACATTTTTGGACAAGCGACACAAGCTATGAAAAAAAATGAATAGACAAAAGTTGTTCACACAAAAAGGAACTATAACAATTTGTCATAAATAATTTTTTTAAAGAAGCTTAGTTTTTGTTTAAATCGTTATAAATAGCATTAACAATAAAAAATTAAATTTTTGTAAAAAAAACACAAGAGATGAAAAAAATGAATAGACAAAAGTTGTTTAACCAAAAATGATCTAGCTAGGAAGCGGATTTTTGGTTCAAATCGTAAAAAATAACATTAAAAATAAACAAAGTAAATACATGGAAAAACAACACAAGATGCTATAAAATGTTTAATAACAAAATTGTGTTTTTTTATATAAAATATTTTTTTTATATTTTACCAATGCATGTTATGAACTTTAATAATATAACTTTATCGAAATGATACATTTTACAGAGTAGTTGAGGATAAACTTTAATGCAAAATAAGAAAGAAATATTAAAGTTATCATGATAAATAAAATTTGTACTTTATTTTGCAATATCTGAATTAGCAATCCCAGGCTGTGGTACAGAAGTAAATATAATATACATGTGATATATTAGTGTTGAACCTAATGTAGAAAAGTGCGCAATTTGGACAAAATCGAGTGCGGAACACGAGACACGTGATGAGAATGTGTTTTTTAAAGCCGAAGGAGCTTTAACAAAAGAGAATTTACAATCACCAAATTACAGTTGTAGATGCTTTAACCTTTAACTTTAAAAGGTCTGTGCACAAACGTAATGGAAGTAAAAAAACTGAGCGCGCAGAGCAAGGTAAATATATTATCGAACGCGAAGCGCGAGAACCAACAGTCGCGCGCCATAGGCGCGCTCAAACTTGCGAGCGATGAGAGGTGCCCGCCCGGCGGTCAGATTTTTTCCCCTGTAAATCGTAAAAATATATTATTTTCTGGAATTAATTATGTAATAGTTAACGAATGTTGTTTGTAATTTATTTTTTGAAGATATTGGTACATTATTGCAACAATTTGAATTTGCTTGAACAATTTTTTTATCCTGTAAATCTTGAAAAGTTACTATTTTCTTCAGTTGATAGCGCATTTAATAAATGTTAAATGTGATATTTTTTGTGTAGGACAATTCGAAATTATTTAAACAATTAATAATCATTCACTTACGTCTTTTCATTAAAGGCGGGGAAATTTTTTTTTCGAATCTCTTAATCATTTCTTTAAATATTTTTTTAGTTATGTTAAGGATAGTATTTTTCATATTGATTTCGTTGAGATACCAAAGCAAATATAGTTAAAAATTAGCGACATAGTGTAAGAAATACGAAAAGACTAGAATTTTCTCCATCTTCCCTATGAAAAGGAGCAGGTGATATTAATTGTTTAAATAATTACAAACTGTCTTTCACAAAAAATACCACCCTTAACATTCATTAACTGCGTCATTAATTCCAGGAAATAATAACTTTGTACGATTTTATGGAAAAAATATATAAATTTTTTAATTTGCCAAATATGTTAAACAAAAAGTATTATTTTTGACATTCATGAACTATATCATTACGAACTAGCTCCCCTCATGGAATTTTCCGGAAGACTCATCCCTTTTCCAGCTCATGCAGGGCTAACGTTACGGAAAATTCCGTAATACTAGCCCTAGCTCTATACTTGACCAGTTAGTTTTATGGAAATTTTCGTAATACCGCTCAGTGCCATATCATTTATCTCGATAAATGGTAACTTTGCATGATTTAATGGTAAAAATGGTTTAAACAATCAAAGATAAGTTTGGACATACTTAAGAGCTGGTCACTTAATGAATAAATATAATTTATGTTTAAATATCGCATAAAAAACATTTTCCGGACCCATTACGAGGGCGTGCGGGGGGGGGGGGGGGTCAAAATTATAAGTTGTCAGGTGAAAATTATTTCTTGAACATTCCTTGAGAAGTTACTAAACTCTAATTTACAAACAGTTAATGAGAAGTACATTTTTCGGATTGGTCGCCAGAAATACAAAATAACCTGTCAACATGCATAAATTTGGACCTCCCTTCAGATTCAGTGTAAACGAAACAAATTATTTATGAATATAAATATAAATTCACTAATTTTGTACTGGAAAAAAACTCAAATGCACTTGCATGGGTAATAATAATGTTAACCCACGTTTCGTTTATAGGAAGGTTTCGGCAAGACCCCCGTTTTCACCCTATATAAAATAATTGAGAAATTATTTACCTATATATAAGATCTGAAAAGTTTAGTCAGACACGTATTCTGTTATGACGATTCTGTCATGTGTAATTCTTTTATAGATAAACTGATTTGTTAAAAAAAAAATATCTTAACTTTCTATATAAATATAGGATCATTTCTTTGAAACTTTCCACTCAAAAAAATATTCCTACTTGTGAACTTTATTAGTTTTCTTGCGTGGACTCTATCATGGTCGAACGATCAAAGGGCTTGCGAAGTCTGTGGTTATGCCTGACACGCTCGATATTTCAGGAATTGTTAGGTTTCAGTGTATGTAAGACCCTGTACACACACGCCTATATTTTGCAGAATGGCAAGAATTTTTAGATTAAACTTTATTCTATGTAAATTTCATGTCAATTTTTCTGCTTTCAAATTTGATACAAAAATTATGACATAAAAGGAGATAATATGAAAATAACTGGAATAGATCCCATAATTTACAAGAATATTGCAACAGAGTTTTCATTATTTTCCATATTTTAAAAAGATATAACTTTATTTTCAATCGAGCTCAAAAAGCTTTAATTGAAAAGAAATCTCACCTTGATTGCATTCCTACAAAAAACGATTAGCAATCAATTGGATTTGTAACCAGAATTTGATTGAATAATGTTGAATTGTGAAATTCGAATTGAATGCAACTGAACGTCTCTTTTGTGTCAATACATAAAAATACCAGCTTTAAAGTGTATTCATGTACGCAAAAATATAATTTTTTATAAATAGTTCACTTATCAGTTATCTGTGATTCATTTTAATTTGTTGCTAAAAGTATAAGAAATTCAGAATAAAAAAAAAAATATATATATAATTATAAAATCCACTTTTAAAGAATCAGATTTTAATTAAATTCTATTTTATTATTTAAAAGAAGCAAAATGAAATCCGTGTTTCAGAGTATCTAACAAAAACTCCTGGTTTTTTATGGACATTTCATGATTAAATCTCGAGTTTTAAACTGAATTTAGACTTGTAAATTCTGAATGGCAGAGAGTGTAGAAGGTGGAAAATGAACTACTGCACTGCGAAGATGGAGAGGGATGAAACGGGGAAGAGGGCAGACAGAAGAATTGACGGAAGTCTGATCCTTTCTCACCGACGCTCAGGGTTTTCCTACGTCTACAGTGGTAACTGAACAATATACATGTAAGAGGCTCTCCTTCGTCACAAAATATTTTTTATATTTCCTGAATTTGAAATAATTCATGTGCCTTAAGGGGCTAGTCTAGTTTCTCACTTTCAAAAAATCGATTTTTATTTGCCTAATTCGATAGTATACTATTTGGAGAAGAAGTTCCAGAGTAAGTGTAACTATGAAAAATTAAATTTTATAACCAAAAATCAGTTGTCAAAACTTTAAAAGCTTTTTTCTCAAAACCGGATTTTCAAAAATGACTGCAACTCTAGCTCAAAGAAAAGTCAACGAATCGATTTGAAATTTGGCACGAATATTCGTAATATGTTTTTACATACCGTGAACTAGGATCTTTTCGATATTTCAAAAAATATAAATTTGCCGAGCAAAAAACGAGCGTTTTTTATGTGAAAATTTGAATTTTTTGTTCAAAACACTGCCATTTTTTAGTTTTCAATATTTTCAAAAGATCCTGGTTCATGGTACGGGGAAGGTCATCTAGTTTAACGTGAAAACAAAAATTTCAGATACTTACAGTTAATATTTTTTCATGAAATTTTGTGTACTAACTTGTCAATAGTATCTGAATTTATTCTAAAAATTGTAAAATATTTGACAGCATGGTTTTTTTTATGAGTCCCGAAAAATCACCTCCATTTTCCGCCCGAGAAACTAGACTAGCCCCTTAATCTGATAAAATAGGGATCCAATTATTTCTAAACTGTAAGGCGAAACTTATCAAATTGTTGAAATTTAAATGCTTGTCTTGATTAAATTATCAACAAAATTTTGAAACGGTGATTGTTGATGAAAGTCTCTGAGCTTATTTGAATAAAGAAATATGTCATCCCTTAACAGAAAATAATCAAAGTCTCTGGACTGAACAAAATCTATTTCTGAATCTCCTTTTTAAAATTGTACGTACTTATCCACACTATTCTGGAGTACAAGTTAATAATCTTGAGACAGGGTTAATTTACTTAGCGAAAACAAATTCCTGGATTTTTAGATTGACTATCATTTTTTGGACCTTATTTGTAGATCTTCGGAAGTCAAACTTTTTTCTCGTAATCCAGGAGTTGGATAGCGTGATTCGTTCATATATTTCCAACTGGGGTAACTCAAAGTATCGTACTGATGCTATCAGTTGCAGTCGTTAAAAAGCACCCCGCTAAAGGCATGGAAGTGCAGGGAACGAAGTTCGACTCCAAGTAGCGTCTGTGAAAGGGTGTAGATTTGTAGAAAGAGGGAAGGGTTGCGCGAAGGTGGAATGGAGAGGAAATTAACGACTCTTTTTTTTCCTTTTGGAACGTCATTTTTATTGCGACTCTTCTCTGCTGCAGTTTCATCTCAGCGAACGTCAGTTCTCGATTGCCGAGACTGCCAGCTACCTACCTATCCAAAAGAGCGACCGAGATACGAGCGACGGGAGAGAAACCGTGGTCGATAGTTCCCTTCCTAGTCTGTCCTTGGTTCTTAAACTTTCTGTCTCTCTCCTTTTCTCTTACCTCTTGATCACTTTTCTCTTTTCTCCCTCTCATGAATCTAGGAAATATGATAAACTCTACCTCTACAGTCTACACTCTCGTAGAAAGATCAAATATCGCATATTCAGGCATCTCTGGACAAAAAACTGCAGCTCGTTTTTAAAAAATGTGTGAGAATTGTTTTACATATAATTGCTTGGTTTTCTATTGGGAGTGGGCAACAAAATACCGTGGACAATCATCTGCATTCAATGGAAATCTTGACAATCGGTGTCATGCAGTGCAGTGGCTGGCATTCAATAATTGTAATCGTTAGCAATTACTATTACAATTACATCAATTCAGTGGAAATCGTGGAAATCGTGGAAATCGATGGAAATCTTGACAATCGCTGGCAAATCTCTGAATTTGTTGGCATTCGGTGGAAGTCGTCGTAATCGTTGGAAATTATTGCAAATGCTGGATTATGATGTAAATCGTGGCAATCAGTGGATATCTTGGCAATCGTTGTAATTCACTGCAGTCGCTGTCATTCAGTGAGAATACTTGCAATAATTAGTAATTACTGCAATTTCTGGAATTCAGTGGAAATCGCGGCAATCGCTGGATATCTTGGCAATCGCTGGATATCTTGGCAATCGCTGGTTATCTTGGCAATAGTTGGCAAATCTCTGCATTTTCTGGCATTCAGTGAAAATCGTAGAAATCGTTGGAAATTATTGCAATTGCTGAAATTTATTGGATATTGTGGTAATAAATGGATATCTTGGCAATCGTTGTCATTCACTGCAGTCGATTGGAATTCAGTGGAAATACTTGCAAACGTTAGCGATCATTGCAATTCAGTGAAAATCGTGGCAATCGCTGGATATCTTGGCAACTTTTGGCAAATCTCTGCATTTGCTGGCATTCAGTGAAAATTTTAGAAATCGATGGAAATTATTGCAATTGCTGGAATTTAGTGGAAATCAATGGATATCTTAACAATTGTTGGCAAATCTCTGTATTTGCTGACATTCAGTGGAAATCGTAGAAATCGTTGGAGATTATTGCAACTGCTGAAATTTATTGGATATTGTTGTAATAAATGGATATCCCGGGTAAAAATATTTGTGCTTGGTTTTGGCTTGAGTGTCTTCGAAATGTCTCGATATGTCTCGAATATGTCTCTCGGACCGTGATGTCTAGCTCCGTCTCACCAGCTAGACATTGGAGATACCCGAACTTCACTCGCATTTATGGCTGTAAACTGTGCCAATCCAAGACGACGAAGACTTGCCTTGATAAATATACCGAATCGCTTTTAAAGAAAATTATATTAGCAATTTGTGGCTTTAAAATTTCCCAGGGTCAAAATTACAAGAGTTTTCGTTTCTAAATTTTACTGTCCATTATACTGCGACCTCCATAAACTATGGCCCCCACCGGCAGGGCCTGCCATTTCCAGGAATCAGGTAGCTAGGTTAGGACCAAGCAGTTGACATCTGCTGAGGTTTAAAATTTTAGAACCTATAAAACTTGTAATTTGTTAATAACTAATTTTTAAATAAGAAATTCGGAACCTATCTGTCTCAAAAACTGCAGGCATATAAAATTTTCCGGAAAAAGATTAAAACTGTCTTTTTCTAGAAGTATCTAGTGAACTGTTGGAGATAGGAAAAAATGGACAACATTTTTAGATTCGACACCCAAAGAATAATAATTATTGCAGACAAATAAACTTATTACTACATACTAAATAAATACCATGAATATAAATAATATAAACATTATACGAAGACATCAAAATAAGTATGGTTCCGTCTCACTAGCTAGACATACAGAATGACTTGAAACTGCCTTGGATTGATCTTTACCCAAGCCAAACCCAAGCACAAATATTTTTAGCCGGGATCTTGGCAATCGTTGTCATTTACTGCAGTCGCTGGAATTCAGTGGAAATACTTGCAAACGTTAGCGATTATTGCAATTCAGTGAAAATCGTGGCAATCGCTGGATATCTTGGCAACTTTTGGTAAATCTCTGCATTTGCTGGCATTCAGTGAAAATTTTAGAAATCGATGGAAATTATTGCAATTGCTGGAATTTAGTGGAAATCAATGGATATCTTGACCATTGTTGGCAAATCTCTGCATTTGCTGACATTCAGTGGAAATCGTAGCAATCGTTGGAAATTATTGCAATTGCTGAAATTTATTGGATATTGTGGCAATCAATGGATATCTTGAGAATCGTTTGAAAATCACTGAAATCGCTGGCCTTCAGTAGGAATACTTGCAAACGTTAGCAGTTACTGGAATTCAGTGAAAATCATGGCAACTGCTGGCTATTTTGGTAATCGCTGGATATCTTGGCAATTGTTGGAAAATCTCTGCATTTGCCGGCATTCAGTGAAAATCGTAAAAAATCATAGCAATCATTGGAAATTATTGCAATTGCTAGAATTTAGTGTAAATCATGACAATCAATGGATATCTTGAGAATCGTTTAAAAATCACTGCAGTCGCTCTATTTCAGTGTAAATCGTGGCAATCGCTGCATTCTCTGGCATTTAGCGTATGAGGGGCAGTAGGACATTACCAATTTGAAGTGGTAGGGGTCAAACCAAAAACTGCGGATGAAACAGGGGTGGGGGCAGTGAAAGTAACGTTACGAACTTAGATAACTTTTAGTACGTTTCCTGATGATAAATTTGATCAAAGTTTTCGAAGTTTGCAAAAGATGTCCCTGCAACGTATACAGTTCAATAATAACTTAATAAGTTTGAAAATGACTTTTATATTTCAGACTTCACACTTGTTTCCCCATTCCCCTCTTTCGTCCTTTTTTCAAGAATTTTTCTTTTTCCTGGAACGTTTACATATTACGTAAAGTATTTTTCGACCTATTTTAAAACCATACCTCGCCCAAGTAACCGACCGTAAAACTTCGTTCGGACCCTATTATGTATAAAAACATTATAAGGGGCCATTCATTAATTACGTAAGGGCGATTTCCACCATTTTTGACTCCCCTCTCCCCCTAA
>CAKNWT010212652.1:435-15798 GCA_932066315.1 Andricus coriarius
TGCAATGCGAAAAAGGAGATCTAAGTCACTTGCAAAAGTAAAACTCACAGTTCTTTGCTTACTATGTAAATTAGTTATTCATACAGCTTACATGTTCAACTGTACTATGTCAAATAGTTATTGAAGCTCCTTGTTCTAGTAATCTTTCTTTTTACTATTTGAAGTAGTAATGCTGACTTTAGGTTTTGTATATTTCGAGATAACTATCTCATACAGTATCAGAAACCATTTAAATTATTTCTTGTACAAAGTGAACAAGTAAACTGCAAGTTAACAATGCATGAATGTGAATCTGACTATCCACTTTTTTCCGTGTGCAATCCAAAATCAGTATTGTTTTGAATTGCAACAAAAATGAGACACAAGATCAAATGAAGACAAAATGCAAAATTGCACATGGGGAAAAAAGTTTAATATCTTGCATAATTTTTTCTTTAGATTACAGAAACCGATTTGATGTGAGGGCACCATATGGAACCAAAAAAATCTCCTTGACAACGAAAGTGGAAACTGATATTCTGAACATGTGCGAAATTAATCCTACAAAAAAAGTGGGGTAAGGATATGTCTCGAAAATCTCGAAGTACAGATTTGTAGATTGATCAAGAATTCCCGTGTTGTTTATTCAAATAACACGTTCATTCCGCAACACTGCTCCGACCCAGGTCGCTGATCAATCTCTCTAGCGATCACCCCAGGCGAAGAGCTTCACAAAGTCATTATGTAAAGCTCTCCAATCGGAACCATTAGTGTCCAAGGTTTTTTGTTTCAGGCGTCATTCGAACCACCAACACTCTTCATCATGAATATCTTATAAACTATTTGTCACCACACTTTTCTGTCGTGGCATACCACTTAAGCTTCCTTCACGTCCATGCATTCAATTATGTAAGCTCTTGTCTTTCTCTGGCTTCTTATGTCTCTTCGAATTAGGGTCTCCTTCAAACATTCGAACCATTGTTTCCTCGGTCTGTCTCTCGGTACGCGGCCACTTACTTTACTTTGATATACTTGTTTCATCAGTCGTTTATCTTCCATTCTCCCAACATGCCCAAACCATCTCGTTATTAGCTTTGTTTATTAGCATTTTCCCGCACACCATGCGCAGGTATTGCATGTCAACCGCGTTAATTTTGATAGAATTATGTGTCGCCATTTCAGCTTTAACTGATATATTTTTACTTCTGACAATGGGTCCCGCTCAACCGATAATTTTCTTCCCTCATATTTATACGCTTATCTATCTCTGCTCATATCTTTCCGTCATTAGTGAATAGACTACCAAAATATATGTACTTATCAACTTGTTCTATTCTTTCATCATATCGAGGACAATATTGAACATTGTCTTCTCACCCTTTCATTCAAACACCATAATTTTTGTTTTATTTACGTTAATTTGGAGGCCCATGTTCTTCATCCGGGTGGTGCATGGCGAGTCGGCGGACGATTTCAAATTCGGAATCATATTCCGGTTTTTCCCGGTCAAGTTTTTCAATTTTTCCGGTCAAATAAAAGTAAAACACACAGAAAAACACTGGCGTTAAATTTGTTGCAGCTCAAATTTCATTGGTCTCAAAATGAGAATTTTCAGTCTCATATTTACTCCCATAAACATAGTTACACATCTAGGGAGAATTCCTCATTTAGAAACTAAATTTTGGCTGATTTTGAGAGTTGTGGAGTGCTGAACCGAACTGTCATCCATCTGAACACCTGTCAACACAATTATTCGCTTTGCGCTATTAGACTAAATAATTGGTAATGAGCAAATTAATTGAAATATTATTCACCTAATTTTCAATTTCCCTTATTTTGGAAGCGCGTATTAGTCACTTATAATAAAATTATTACTTCGTAATGCAACTTGCAAAACTGTGGTTAGTCATGGCCGTCGACATTTAAACTAAAGCCGGAATATAAAGAACAAGTCATGACCGTCTACATGTACAATAAATCCTGAAAGTTGGAAGAACTTCCCTTCATTTTTTACGGAAGTATATATTTTTTATAATCCTTCGTACTTGGGTGGGATTCCGATGCCTCAATACGATCAAGTCTCACCTTATATCGTAAAAGGTAAAGATAAAGGTCCGATCGCATCTCATAAATAATCGTTTCAGGCGATTGAATAGCTTTGTCTAGCTACCTTATGCAATATACAAAGAGGTTCGATCGCCGGGAAACGATGATTGTTTCAAAATGATAGCACCTTTCTCTCTACCTCATACGATGGAAAGAGTGATCCAATTGCATTGAGACATCAGTATCCCACCCCTTTTTCGAATTGATTAAGTAAGGAAGAAAATGTTTGCACCTCAACATAAAGAGAGAAAAATAAAAACTCAAAGAACATCGGTTTCTTTGTTATCTTACAGCGGAAGTACTTACTTCGTAATCCAGTATCTACTTTGCTAATGTCTGCTAATTCGGATACTAGGGTGGTCCAAAAAACGCTTTTTGAGCTACAGGGCAAGTCACCCCCCTCCCAAAAGTTTCCACTTCCAGAGAAAAAAATCCGTGTTTTTTTCGAAATTCCAATTTCAACATGTGCCACCGGGCACTTCAAAATCCCATTTAATTAACATGGGGAAATTTTTGATTTTCTAAAAATTGAACTCATAATTCAGGGTTTGATCGAAACATGCCAATTTTTTTAGGGATTGAAGAGAAGTGTCTAGGAAATAAAACCATACTGATAACTTTTATTTTTAATCCGCACTTACCACCGTAAAAATGTAGGTTTTTGATTTTTGGGTCATATTCAGAGCACTGTGGGGGTAAGAGTCGGTTAAAAATAAAAGTTATTAGTATGGTTTTATTTCGTAGACACTCCTCTTCAATCCCTAAAAAACTGGGCACGTTTTGATTAAACCTTGAAGTATGAGTTCAATTTTTCGAAAATCCAAAATTTTCCCATGTTAATTAAATGGGATTTTGAAATACCCGATGGCACGTGTTAATATTTGAATTTCGAAAAAAAATACGGATTTTGTTTCTCTGGAAATGGAAGCTTTTTTTGGGTGGGGGGGGGGGGTGACTTGTCCTCTAGAGTGAAAAAAAATTTCGCAATGCATTTTTAGACCACCCTATTTGGACACAGCCCTGCAGTTGGATATTTTGCATTAGGTTTTCCAGTTTTTCATTCATTAGGTTCCATTAGAAATCACGTAGAGGGAGTTGGGAAACGGGGATATCGTTTCTCATTGGTCAGGACAAACCGGAATCAGTGATCTATGCGGACTAGCACAGGGTTGAACATAACCTACAAATACATACGAGTGATCGAATTTTCAAACAAAAAAGATTAAACTTCCACCAAAAATATTTTCTTTTCTATAAATGACTTGATGAAGTCAAAGTGTGCGAGAATCATAACATTCCCGCACCAAACTTCGTGTGGGAATGTTGATCATCAGCATACTTTTAAGGAAAGTGTGTGTCTGTTGTATTCCACGCAAGAAAATCGAGGTACCCGCTAATTTCTCATTGGTGGCAAGAATGATCAGAATCAATCCGAAGTCACCGGACGCGTGATCCAACAGTATAGGCTGCCTGATTAGTCGAGAGCAAGGAATAGGAACTACCTTAATATCGTCAGCTGTTGAGTTGAGCGTTTAGGTTAGTTCGCCTGGTACGCAATTTTGTCAAAAAATGTTCGCACATAACGCAGTATTCTACAGCCTCCCAATATTCCTTATATAACGAATTTTCCCTTACTGGGGATATACAAAATAGTATATTATACGCGTGCGGGTTCGTGATTCCTGACGAGCGTGACGTTCGCCGCCCGAGCGAAGCGAGGGTGGCAAATGTCACTATTATATGAACTATTTTCAACCAAACATTGAATAATTAAATTTTTAGTAAAAAAATGAATGTTCAACCAAAGAGATTAATTTTTAACTGAAATTATGGAACATTCAACTGGAATAATAGTTACATTTTCAGTTAAAAAAAAAAATCAACCGAAAAAACATCTGACTGAGACAATCTGAAAAATGTAAGATCCATAAACCGTGAAATAGTAAATAAATCAGTAACATAATAAACACACTCTTATGTCCTGCAAATGTAGATAAAGTATAAACCAATTTTCTATATTGACCAAAATTATTAAAATAATGAAAAATTAAATTTTGCTACGATCAGAAGTAAATTCCCAGTTTTTCAATTAAATTCCCGGTCACTTCCCGGGTTTTACCCGGTCATGTCCCGGTCAAGTCATCACCCTGTTCATACTCGTATACAGTTTGTTCAACATTCTTTGCAAGGCTTCACGGAGAAAAATGAGATTGAAGAGATCGATATTCAGTACACAAATTGTTTAATGATTACCATATTTCAGGAATCGATGCAGAAGACACGGGAAGGATTGTCAAACTACACACTAATCATTAAAAACTTGTATCTCTCCTGCATAGAACCTTATCTATTAATACTTTAAAGTTATTGTATACACTTCGTACGTTACCACCTACAATTTAAGTTCGTCAACCTTTGCACAAATGAAAAAGTAAAGTCTCTCCTAAACAGTGAGTTTTCTCAAAAATGAATAGAAAGCATAAATTACTATACTTTCTAGCATCAATAATGGAAATCTATGTATCGTGTCACAGTAATCAGAAGGACGAAGTGTTAATCGAAGTATCGTTTATAGTGTTCTATTGAGAACTCGACTGCGTTGGAAACCCGGGTTCAATTCTCGGCAGCTACGTTTTCATCTAACTTGACTTTTTCTGTTTCAGCAAATAAATATTCCTAATTTCATGTTTAAAACTTAGAAAATATATGTGTGTATAATATATAACTAAATGTAAGTTTATAAAACGAAAAGTGACTATATCGAACCGTCAACAGCCACCGCTCTGTGTCCTGGTAAATTCTTTTTGGACGATCATTCTTTACTGTTCCGAGTATAGGAACGATTCCTATTCTGGACTGGACTCCATACAGTGCGCTAGAGAAGTCAGACCGTTAACAAGCTGTAATCTCTTTAGTTGCCTGAGGTAGTTGATACCGCGATTGCACTTGAATCAATAACCTAATTTCAAACTCGAATTTTTTTTACAACGCCAGTTCAGTAATGAATACCTCGACTACCAGTACTAAAGACCCAATTTTTCACTTTCATTTTTCTCCGTGTTTGATTGACTCTGCCAAAACAACCTAATCTGCGAACGCTGACCCACACATCCTCACTGTCCCGAGATTCACACCTTCTTCATCGAAGAGGGCCATCTTAGACACTTGTCCATGTTTTTAATAAGTAGCCATGAAGAAATAATGCATCCTTGCCTAAAACCTTGCATAACTGTATAAGCTACCTGCATATATTGTTTTTATTGCTTGTAGGAGTCATCCATTGATTCCGTGCTCTTTTAGGACTTCTTAAAGTTTACCTCTATCCACCTTGTCAGACGCTTTTTCTAGGTCAACAAATGTACAGAAAACTTTCTTATTTACTCTTGAACATTTTCGTGTGATCTGCCTCAAGCTAAATATAAATAACAAAAATTATATTTCAAAGAAGATTCACAACTGTTGGACAATTTTAGGTTATGTTGGCATTTTACACCGAAAATCGGTATTTTTAGTAAAAAATCATTACATTTCAACTAGGATTCACAATTTTTGAACAATTGAAAGTTACGTTAACGTTTTTCACTGAAAATTTGTTATTTTTAAATCAAAATCATTAAATTTCTAAAACGATTTACAATTTGGAACAATTTCTTGTTATGATATGCTAGTGGTTTTTCGTTGAAAATTTGTATTTTTAATAAAAAAGATTTTTTTCAGATTATCATTAATATACAGATTATCATTAATCTACAGATTCTCATTGAATATTGCTATTGATAATTAAGTCATTATATTTCAAACAGTATTTACAATATTTGTACGATAAGTGGATCGTTGAATCTACTATGGGAGCTAGTAGTCCAGCTTTTCGTATGCATTTTTCCTGGAAATTAGTCAAATTTACTATCCGAAGTAGTTGAGTTAAAAATCTACCTTGCAGAAGTTATCATATGAAACTGTTAGACTTACAAAATTCTAGGAAAATTCATACGAAAAGCTGAGCTACTAGCTCCCATAGTAGATTCAAATATCCACTTTTTTCCTTGTAATAAGGTAGGTTATCATTTTTAACCGGAAATCGATTGTCATTATATTGTACAAAAATATGATATATTTATTTTGAAGTTAATAAATCAATTTCCATTATTCATGAGAAATATTGTCTTTGTTTTTTTATAATCAAAATTGCTGCATTAGAACAATATTTATTTCGACCTTCTAAAGTTTAACACTAATGGTTTCTCAATTATTTATAGAAACCAAATGTCTCAAGTAAAAATACAATTCTTTATTTTAGTTATGTTTTGTCGATGAGTTAAGTAATCTATTGGTAATGAGATGTCTATCGAATACCAATAGAATTACTTCACTCATTGACAAAACAATTTTTTAATTTTTAAATCAAAGCCTTATTCTGAACTGAAATGTGATTCAAGTTTTAAAAACTAAACTTTCAATCAATTTCAAAATTAAATAAATGCAAATTTAAAGTGTTTAAATTTCAAAATTGAACATTAAAACTTGAACACTCTGTAATTCGAAAATGTATATTCCAAATTAAATTACACGGAAACAAAGTATAGCTTAACCAACCTTGATCTGGCCACAAATATCGTTGGAAACGAACCAACGATATTGGTCAAATGTTTAAAATAGGAGTTTGCAGCAAAATTTACTATCAATATTCTTATTAATAAATAAATAAAAATTTAATTGGTTTCACAGTTTACGTTAAAATTATAAACATTACAAAGGCCGAATAAAAATAAGTTAATTATAGCAGACCTTGCTTTTAAATTTGTAGACTTTTCCAAACCTTGGATTCAAACTCATATCATTTCTCAGTATCTATCCAAAAACACCAAGCGGCATTTAAATTTTTTATTACATTTGCAACCCACCAAGTTACATAGCTAATTTAAAGATATGAAAATTCACGAGGCCGGGATACAGTTGGCTGTTTCGAAAACGAAAATTACTTTTTTTTTAATTTATTTTTCAACATTTTTCTGCTTCAAGTATACATTTTCATCCGTGTATTTACAGCTACACAAATTTGTGAAGAAGTAGATGTTCAAGTATGTGACAGAGACCCAAATATCGTACAAATTTGTTGTAATTTGAAAAGATGATAGGAAAATAGATAAATAGATTATTCTTCCAGGATTACAAAAAATGGCTGAGGATATTCGTACGGCGGGCCGTACACAATCTTACGGAACGATTGGAGCAGCTGGAAAGGTGCCTTATGGTGGGTGTGGTGAACATTTTTTTAACCAATCATAGTACTATATACCGTCAGGCCTGCCGTACGAATAAACACATCGAAAAAAATGCCCAATTAAACAATATTTTCAGTGTCAATTCCCGGTCTCATCCTGGATTCTGCGTTCAATGGCCACTCAGTGTTTTAAAATTTCAATTAATTATTTGAATAAAGATGGTAAAATTGTATAGAAAATACCACGGAAAATACGTTGAGAATCGTAATACAGTTTTGAATCACTTGAGAGAAGGAATATTTATGACACGATTAGATTCTTCTCGAAAGAAAATGCTTACTCCCTGATTCATGAATCAAGTTAAGGATTGAGAAATACGGTAGATTGTAAAAGTTGTTCAATAATAAAGCAGCGAATCCTATAAACAATTCATTACCTTATCGCATGAAAAAGCGTGGTTGAATTTTCGTATTTCGTAAATAGCAATACGTAAAAGGGAAAAATTTTTTTTTTAATTAATTGAATGTTTATAGTCGCATAAACTGCCAGGACAACCCGGTGTCTGCATATAAATTTCTCAAATTTTAAGCTGGACAAAACCAGTAATGCGTCCGCAAATGACGACGATAATACAAATTAAAATTTATAAAGTTTTGTATTCTACATTAAGTCCGTAATAAATGTTCGCTTTTCAAATTATAAACAATTGAAATCTATTTTTGACCCAAGAATATTTCCAAATTTTGCCTGGGAAATATTCACTGCTAATCAGCGAAAGATTCACTGCTCTAGGCTGGTTGAATCAGCGCATATGCGCTGCAAATCAGCGAAATTTCGCTGATTCAGGTTTAGAGAGTAGGCGAAAAACAATAGAGGATTGCAAAAAACAATGGTAAAAGTTCAGTTTCAAAAGCTGGATGGAACAATATCGCCTTTCAAATACAGAATTCACCCTTAATCTTAAATCGAACCTTCCTAAGGAATCCTTAACATGAAAGCAAGAGCATGATTTTCAAAACGCAAAAGTTTGTCATATCTGTGAGCAAGATTCTTACAAAGATGATGTAAAACATCGAGATCACTGACATTATATGGTGAAATATCGTGACCCTGCTCATGACAGCTGTAGCCTTAATTACAAAGACTCAAATGTAATTCCTATAGTGTTTCATAATTTATCTGGCTACGATTACAATTACGCTTACAATATAAAATTAAAGGCGCGCCGATTAACACCAGTTTACGCTACCCAATCTTCAGAAATGTTGTCAGATTTTTTATTTGTGTTACAAACAGGTTGGGCGAAAATCATCATTTTCAGATTAAAATTTAAAAATGTCAACAAAAAATTATGAATTTCTACCATAAAATATTAATTTTCAATCCAAAAGGACGAATTTTCAACAAAGCAGTTGCATTTTCGACCAAAAAAGATTACTTAAAAAAAATATTTAAATTTTAAACAAAATAGTTCAATTTTCAAACAAACAGTTTGCATTTTCAAGGCAAAAAAACGAATTTTTTAGAATGCAGTTGAATTTTTTACAAAAAGATAAATTTTTAACGAAAAATGTAGTAGTTGATATTTTAACCAAAAAGGACAAACAAATTTTCAAGAAAATAGTTCCAGTTGCAACCAAACTCTAAAGAGTTGAATTTTCAAGAAATTTTTTTTTTCACAAAATCATTGAATTGTTAGCCAAAAAGATGAGTTTTCTAACAAGAAGATTAATTTTCTACCAGAAAAGATTAATTTTCAACAAAATATATGAATTTTCAAACAGTTGAATATTCAACAAAAAATGTAATTTTTTGTATGAAAAACGAAATTTCAACAAAATTGTCCAATTTTCAACCAAAGTGATGAATTTTCAACTAAAAATACGAATTTTCCAACCAAAATATGCATTTTCAACATAAAAGTTCAATGTGAACCAAAAAAAGGGGATTTCAAACCAAAGAGAAGAACCTTCAATCATAAAAACAACTTATGACAAAGTAGTTTAACTTTTGCACAAGTAGGTGAATCTACAATTTAAAAAATCAATTTTCAACAAAATAGTTAAACCTATAACCAACAAAGAGATGAATTTTCCACTGAAATGATTAATCTTCAACTGATATAGTTAAATTTTTAATTACAAAAATTATTTTTCAACCACCAAAAAAAAAAGAATTTTCTACCAAAGAGATCAATTGTCAACTAAAAAAGATGAATTTTCAACAAATAATGTAATAATAGATATTTCAACCTCAAAAGACGAATTTTCAACGAAAAATTAATCAAAATAGATGGACTTTGAGCCTAAA
Organism: Andricus coriarius; assembly: GCA_932066315.1. Classification (NCBI taxonomy): domain Eukaryota; kingdom Metazoa; phylum Arthropoda; class Insecta; order Hymenoptera; family Cynipidae; genus Andricus; species Andricus coriarius. Next base: position 10,053 of record CAKNWT010212652.1, read on the forward strand.
AAGACGAATTTTCAATTAAGCAGTTGAATTTTCAATCAAATAATAAAATTATTAACTAAAAATATAATCGCTAGAAGGAAGAAACTGAAAAGAAAGAAATACAAGGCAAACAAATTACTAAAAAGAATATTACCCATGTGGAAAAGTTAATTGGGGCCAGATTGGACCCCAACCAGATTGCCCAATTAATAGTTGGGCCCCAACTCGGCAGCTCAATTAATGCCCAATTGGGCTACTGTCTGGGTTGTGACGGTAAGCCCAGCGAATGCCCAGATTGAGGTAACTAGCTGGGCCTTAGTTGGGCAGCCCATTTTATGCCAAATTAATAAAAAAAAAGGGTGCAGTTATTGAATTCATAAAGTTGAAAGTGATAAATATTTTTTCTTATTTTTTTTTTTAATTAGACGCTTCTTTATGATGTAAGAACTTTAAGCATCCTGTTATTCCTTTTGACCTCTATGTTAGCGTCTCTCCCAACAGTCAGCTCAGTCCTAAAAGCATCTGACGTGGTGTTTTCTGCAATAAATTTGGTTCAGTACAAATACTCAACTGAGAATGACAAGCAGCACAAGGCGATGACTTATGATGTTAATTTCTACTAAAAAAAAAACGAAATAACTTTGTAAAAATAACTTGATTTTACGGAACCTTGAACAGACTCAACTACAAGAAAAAAATGGCGAGCGCGACTGCTTTAGTGCAGACGACAGAGCCCGACTGCAGCGTTGCGCCTCGCGCAGCCGCACACGTTAACCAATACAAGCGGGGTTTTCAAAATTACAAAATGCTAAGTTTAAAAATAATGTTTATTTATTGCTGTCTTACTTGAAAATTTTATCATACTCTGCTGATCTCTTCATCGCTTTTAGTAAATTTCTATTTTAATTTAGAGCTTATATCTCATTCGAAAACAGTCTCATTATTTTAAGTATATGAAAAGTATAATAAATAAAATATATTATTATATATACTTACCATAATGTTAAAAGAAAAAATTTAGTCTATGAACAAAATTTAATTGTCAGAAGTTCTTTTTAAGGATGAGAGAAAAAAAATATTTTTCAGCAAATTAATGTACTTTAACATTTGCAACAAAATATAATAAACACGTTATGTTCGTAAATGATTCATTCACTATTCATATGTAAGGTTAAAATAAATTTACCGATGTAAATAGCAGCAGACCACATCCCACATTTCATCTCTCTACTGCCCTCTATCGATATAACTGGCGTTACTTTTTGGGGCCAGACTGGTTTGCTCCAATAGTGCTCACTATGGGCGTTCTATGGGTAAGCCCAATTTAAGCCCAGTTAAGAACAAATAAGCACTGATCGGCTTTATCAACATAAGTTTTGATAATTAAAATTTCTGAATAATTGGAAAAGCTTCAGGATTTGTATGGGATTGCATCCACTTACTCATATAATTAAAATAACCTGTTAATTAATGCAGAACGTCCACTATGGCCGTTCTATGGACAAGCCCAATGTAAGCCCAGTTAAGAACAAATAATCACTGATCGGCTTTATCAACATAAGTTTTGATAATTAAACCTTCTGAATAATTGGAAAAGCTTCAGGATTTGTATGGGATTGCATCCACTTACTCATATAATTAAAATAACCTATTAATTAATGCAGAACGTTCACTATGGGCGTTCTATGGGCAAGCCCAATGTAAGTCCAAGCACAGAATCAAACACTGATCGCCTTTATTCACATAAGTTTTGATAATTAAACATTTTAAATAATTGAAAAAGTCTCAGGATTTGGGTGTGAATGCATCAACTTAATTATATAATTAACATAATCTGTTAATTAATTTCACTTCTTGTTAATTGGGCTGCCCAGTTGGGGTCCGCCGTGTTTGCTCCGATAGTGCCCACTGGCGTTCTATGGGTGTAAGCCCAAGCACAAAATCAAACACTGATCAACTTTATTGACATAAGTTTTGATAATTAAAATTTCGGAATAATTGGGAAAGTTTCAGGATTTGGATGGGATTGCATCCACGTAATCATTGAATTAAAATAATTTGTGAATTAATTTCATTTTTTGTTAATTGGGCTGCCCAGTTGGGGCCCAATTGGCGCCCAATTATAAGTTGGGCTAAGTTGGGACGATTTCCACATGGGTATATCAGGGCGGCCGCAAAAATTTATTTAAAAAATTCCCGAATTTTTCCCTGACCATTAATATTCCAATACCAAAATCTTAATATTGTAACATTTTCAACATCAAATCTTTTATAAATGGAATAAAACAATTTCAAATTAAAGTAGAAAAATTTCAAGTTTATTATCCTTGAGAGTTATTTAAACTTCAAAGTGCCTCTTATAGTAATTCCCTGACTTTTGCAAGATTTGTTTTCAAAATCCCTGACTTTTTCCTGATTTCCAGGTTTTCCCTGACCTACGGCCATTATGTACAATTGATCTAAATTTGAATTCATTATTAGTACCCGGGCGAAAAAAACGTAATTTTGAGAGAAGAATTGATGTAATGCAGTCCTTGTTGATGCAGGCTCTGCAGTCTGCGACGAGCAATTCACAGCGTATTTCCGATTTCCGTCTCTCTCGTCTCAGGACACCTAACAGAAGCGGGACCCATCGAGGTCTGAAGGTAACAACGTGAGTAAAATGGATGAAGGTTACACCTGGCGTCCGGATGGTCGACGGCACGCGCTACTCTTTTTTTTCTCTCTCTCTCTGTCTCTTTTTTTCTCGACACGTTTCTCTCGGTACCACCATCTCCTTCTGCCCTCAGATAGTCCTCGTTCCAGAGTGGAACCAGCGAGGGCACACACCTGCCCCTCACTAATACTGATATATCAGCGTGGTTATGTGTGTACGTCAGACACACGAGGGTCGTAAATGCACGCGGATTACTCCTGGCAATATCTGACGACGGAGGGAACAAGGAGGAAAGAGCTGAGTGCAAGAGAAAAGAAGCTAATGAGGGGTAAAGAGGAGCTCAGGAGGGTGAAAAAGTGATAGCATAGTCGGGTTGCTTCCCAACGTCGACAACCGGCTGTCGTTGTTTTTGGTGCTGTTTAGACTGTTTACAATATCGTGTTGCACAGTGCAGAAGGTCTATTAACCTTTAATAGAATTCAACTGAACAAAAAGAAATAAAGAATATAGGATAGAAATAGGATGATTTTTTACGAAAATATGAGAATAAATTATTTTCAGGTAGTTGTGCCAAAAATCAGGTCTCTGGAAAGAAGTTAGCATTTAAATTATATTATCAGACATGTCTTATGACAGAAAAAACATGATTTTTAATGAAAACATTTTGAAGCTTACGAAAAACGTATATCTTTACAATGTTTTTTGCAACTAAATTTTTTCTGACCATCACTTCTTACCAATTTTTAAAAATTGTTGAATTTAATTAAATGATGGCTCATTTTTTCGGCAAAACATTCTTTACAGCGATACTGTTTCCAATTTTGAAAGTAAATGTTTCTATGACAGAAATCATTACAAAAATTCTTTAAAAAGACAAAATTTTACAAACAAATAATATTTGAAGATTAGTCACTTATTTTCAAAATTGGAAACAGAAGAATTAGAGGAAATATTTTACCCGTCAAAAATAAGCCATGATTGATTCAAATGAAAGGATTTTTAAAACATTGGTAACAAGCGACAATAAAAAAGAAATTCAATTATAGAAATTAATTATTATTCAATTAAAATTAATATTGATTATTATTATTAAACTATTAAAACTTATAATCTCATTTCAATTCTTAAAATCAAAGAAAACTTTTTTTTAAGAGAATGATTTTGGGCACAACTACCTTAAACAAAATGAATATAGGTACCATATTTAATTCAATATTAAACACTTTATTTTCATAGTATTTCAAGTTGAAACACATTGCACTTTCAACAATATAGATGAATTTTGAATCAAAAAAGATTTTCAACTAAAAGAGACGAATTCCCAAGAAAATAATTGAATTTTTAACTAAAAAGATTGAACTTCAACCAAAAACAAGTGCATTTTCAACCAACTAATTGAGCTTTCACGTAAAAGAGACGCGTTTTCAACGAAACAGTTGAATTTTTAACCGAACAGTTTAATTTTCAAAACAAAAAGATGACTTTTTAACAAAAAAGTTAATTTTTAACAAAATAGTGTAACTTTTAACCGAATAGTCAAATTTTCAAACAAACACGAATCCACTTCAAGTCTTCGACCAAGAACAAGTTCATTTTCAATCTAATTGATTAATTTTTAAGCCAAACAGACGAATTTTTTATAAGACAGTTGGATATTCAACGCGAAAACGAACATTGTTATAAAAAAAGCATTTTTTACCCAGAAAGATGACATTTATATAAAAAAAGATGAACATCCAATCAAGAAAGTCGAATTTTCTGTAAAAAAGACCAACATACTCTTATGTCTTTTTAACAAAATAGTTGAATTTTCAAACAAATAAGATTGAACTTTAACCAATAATAGTTATAATTTTTAACCAAATAGTTGAATTTTAAAGACAGAGAGACGAATTTTTTAGAATACAGTTAAATTTTTAACAGAAAAGGTTAAATTTTCATCAAAAAACTTCACTTTTAACCAAAACAGATACATTTTCAATAAAGAAATTTGTATTTTCAAAAAAGAAAAAAGACTTTTCTAGCAAAAAGATGCATTTTCAAACTCAAAAGGACGAATTTCCTATCCGAAAAAAAAATGTTCAATAAAGCAGTTGAATTTTCGATCAAAAGATTACTTTTTAATAAAATAGTAGAATTTTCATCAAAATAATTAAATTTTCAAACAAAGAGTAGAATTAAAAAAAAATGAAATTAATTCTAAATCAAAAATATAATAGTAAATTTTTCAACCAAAAATAGTAGGATTTTCTTAATTGAGTTCTATTAATTTAGTTCGCATTTAAGCGAAAAAAAACACGAGAAAAGGGAGAAAAAGCGGAAGTTTCTTGAAAACAGGAAATAGGAATTCTTTAAAAAAGGAGAAAAGAAAGGAATAGAAGAAAGAGCACAAAGGCGGTAATTTAAATGAACTTGATTCACGTCTTAGACATTAATGAAAATTATAACTCATATTTGTTATGAAATAATCTATTATTTCGGAAAATTTTATATTCTGTGACAAAAAATCGCATGTCAGAGTGAATATTCAAGTTTCATATTAAGCTGACAAAATTGTACGCCTATGTCCTATTCTAAACTCTGAAAGTCTAAATGTCTAAAAGGACCTGAATCTATATTAATTTTGGGTTGCTTTCCAAACTTGCTGAGTAAATTCGGAAGGGGAGTAAGAGCGAAATGCAGGCGAGTAGAGTTGATGGCTTGAAATTAAAGTGACGACGATGAGCAGATGGCGCTTACGACCAAGGGCTCGTGCCCTAACCCGCCCTTACTATACGATTTCTTTCGAGGCGTTGACCGAGGATAATCAGAGATCCTCGTTTGGGATAACACAAAACGCAGACATCCTTCGCTCTTTCCTTCACCTTCCGTCTCTATACCCTCACATTTTTCTACGATTATCCATAAATTAATCAAACTCATTAAGAAAAAATATAAATATAAAGAAGAAGGCATTATAGGCGTATTAAATACACATATAAAAAGAGGCGATTGAGCGGCTGAATGTAATTTAAATTTACAAATGTTTAAATTACTATTTTCAGGACTGTCACACAGTCTAATTTACTTGAAAAAGTGAATAGGTGAATTCTTTAATCCGAACAAGTGACC
>CAKNWT010212662.1:478-10609 GCA_932066315.1 Andricus coriarius
ATTAATAATGTCTAACTAATCTTAAAATTGATTACAAAGTTTGAGGATTATCGAATCAGGGTCTAACTGGATCTAGTTAATTTTAAAAATGTCCGCTGATATTAGAAGTTAAATCTAAAATGCAATAAAAACTGTTTAAATCAAGGTGGCGAAAAAACTTCATTTTCAAAATTCCCATGTAACGGATGTTCTGATCGTTCAAATGAACGAAACATATTTTCCCAATTATATTTCATCTAGAAATATTGTTTCTTCTATAAATAAAAATATGAATAAGTTTATTTTGTAATTGCATTACTTTGAATTTAATAAACCACTATTTCCGCACTGTTTCTGATTTATAAAGCAATTTAAAAAACTTTAATTCATTTGAACCAGCACATAAATTCCCTGACTCTTCAGGGATCAATTTTTCATTTTCCCTGACTATTAATATTTAAACACCAGAATTTTAATCCTGTAAAATTTTTAATTTATAATCTTTTATAAACGGAATAAATCTAAATTAAAATTTAGACATTTCAATTTTTATCTATTTCAACCAAAAAATATGAATTTTCAACAAAAACTTGAATTTTTGACCATAAAAGATGACTTTTTAAGATAACAGTTTAATTTTCTACAAAATAATTAAATTTTTAACAAAACAGTTGAAGTTTTAATAAAATAATTGAATGTTTTAAAAGACAGTTGAATTTACCAAAATGGTTGAATCTTCAGCCAAAAATGAAGACTTTTTGAGAAAATTGTCGAATTTGCAACCAAATAATAAAATTTGTAACGAAAAATAATCGTAAGGATGTAGCAACTGAAATGAATAAATATAATTATAAGGCAAATAAATTACTAACAAGAATATTACGAGTATATCAAGGTGGCCGCAAACTTCACTTGAAAAAATTCCCTAACTTTTCCCTGACCAATTTTTCACTTTCCCTGAACATTAATATTCAAATACAAGAATCTTAATCTTGTAACATTCTGAACATAGAATCTTTTATAAGCGGCAAACAAAATTTGTATTGAAATTTATAAACATCAAATTTACCATCCAGTTATTTAAAGTGTATATCTTCCAGATTTTTCTAAAAACTACGGACTTTTCCCTGACTAATAAAATTCCCGGACTTTTCTCTGATTTCCAAGACAATAATTTTATCAAAAACAAAAACTGTCGTTAAATGTCAATAATGAAAGAGGTTAAAATAAGGTTAAAATTTTTCTGTATGATTAAAATTTTGCTGCACAGTCTAAAGTCAAAACTCGTACGACAAAAAAAAAGATTTAGAAAAATTAAAATAATATACAGAAATAAAGCAAAGTAAAAAATTGTGTTGCAAACTTCAGGTACGTGAAATAGATTTCGCGTTAATCTTAAAATAAAATTTTGATTCTGCAAATCTTTCAAATATTATATTCTGAGAATACGTAAAAAGGTTAGCTTAAACTTCGTACAGTTGGCAATATACCAGTCTCTCATTAGCAGAAATGTAAATAAGCCATAATTTAATGTCATAGTTTTACGGTGTTTGTAAGTAATTAAATGGTTTAGGAGTTTCAGTAGGACTTTAAAGAACATTCGAAGTATCGAAAACATCGGAAACTTATGTTATCTACTCTACAAAAAGAAATATGTTTATTTATGCTCAACATTCTGTGTATTTTGTAAATATCACTTTCTATATAGCTATATGAGCGGAAACACAGCTTTAAAATAGAAAAACAGTAGATTTAGAGTTCGCAAGAATTATTTGCAATTATCCGAGTAAAAATGCACTAAAAAACCGCGAGTCTTCGAGAAATATTGAGATGTACGACCAAGCGTCACTTGGAATGTTCTACCACACGAGACGAGACAAAAGAGTGAAGACGTCAAAACTCAAATTATTATACGAAACATTTAGTTTTTAAGAAAACTGAAAAATTTCTTTAAATTTATATTAAAATTTAAAAGAAAAATTAGATGCTTAAGAAATATGAGGAAATCACGACAATTGCAGACATTCAACTCAATTCATGGACGAATTTTTTAACAACAATTTAACAATTGGACATTGAATACAATTTGCAATGTTTGAATTGAATTGCGTTTCACCAGAATTGTTGATTGGCGATTCCATTTTGCAATTGTAGTCAAATGATTTCAATTGAATCTTTTTTGCAGAAAACTTATAATAAAAATTTTATTTAAGCATTTATGCCTTTCCACCACAGAATTTGCCCAAGCTATATTAAGACCAGAAATAAAATAGAAAGAAAAATAGAGGAAATACTCAAAAAATAGTCTTTACCTTTATTCCGCTTCGACCCTGCTGTTTGAGAAGAACGTTTTCCGGCTTCATGTCGCAGTGTATGATTTTGTTTTTAAATAAAGCTTCGAGGCACTGAAGTAATGAATGTGAGAACTTCCTCACCAGCTGCAGACTAAATCCTTGAAATTTGTTTTTCTTAATGAGCTCATACAAATTAATGCTGAGCAACTCGAAAGTTATACACATGTGATTTCGGAATGTAAATGAGTCGAACATGTGTATAATATTCATAGTATTCTCCTTGTCCTGTTCTCTCAAATTCCTAAGAATCCTAATTTCTTCATGAGCTTGTCTATGAAACCTCTTCTCGTTTCTCACCATTTTCAGAGCAACATGCTCCTGTGTCTTATGGTCATACGCCTTCACTACTTGTCCAAATGATCCTTTTCCTATCACTTTCAATACTTCATACCTATAAGCTACATGATCATGGGGTATATGAATGTACGACCCCTGATCATTGTCATAGTCATTATTATTCGGCATGCCTATAATTCCTGGCCTTTTCTTCGCATTAGCCCCAATAAAGTAGATCTGTCGGTAATTAAAAATTTCATGATGCTCATAAGGCGTTAGTTTATTCATATAAAGCTTCATCACCAATTCGGGCGTGACTGTCATTGTTTTCGGCTTTCCACTACTAGAATTCCCATCCGACTGTCCATTTTTTACCATCGGACTACTCGACTGACTATTCGTTTGCGAGTGACTCGAATTATGGCTATTGTGGCTAGTGTGACTTGCATGCGAACACAAGCTTAAATTCAAACTATCTGAATTATTACTATTCAAGTTCTGCAGACTATTATTTGTACTCGAATCCAAAACGGGCAAGTGCATCTCCACGTGACTCCAGTGATTGACTGGCGACTCGCCTTGTTTCAAAACCATGGTTCCGGCCTTGAGAGGTGGCAGATGATTGTTTTCGTTCGAGATGTAAGTCTGCGTCGAGGCTCCAGATGGATTCGTTCTCGAAAGGGGCATCTCAACTGCTGGACTTATACTTGTCATTTGGGCCCATCGAGATCTAGTTATTTACCCCTCGACATTCTAAAAACCAATTCTTCCTCTAATTTTTAAACTAGATTTTCACATGAAACTACCTTGTCTTCCCTCTCCAATCACCCATCTCTCCTATCAACAAAAATGCAAGATATCCTTTAAATAAATTAATCTAGGACATTCTTCAGTCTCGTTTTCCTGGTTCTCCACGTGGATGGACTTATTTTCATGGATGAACTTTAGATGAATTTCCTGAAAACAGAATAATACGAATTTTGTGAATGCGAGGGACTAGTAACTTATGATCTAGATTCTAGGACTAGGAAATGAGTAATTGAGGGCGTCAAGTCAGAAACAGATTCGACATTTAAAAATCGATTAACTATTAAAGCTTTCATTGTAAAGTTTAAACAATTTTAACTTATAAAGTTTCAATCTGAAATTCTTTAACTTTGCAGATATTTCATTTGAATTTGGTAAATTTCAAGCACATTCAATTGTGAATTATTATTCAATTTTACACGTTTCTAATTCAAAATTGATTAATTTCAATAATCAAAGTTAAGTTTAAATTATGCCTTTAACGTCCGAAATCCAAACTGTAAAAAATCGATTTTATAGAATTTAATCAAACTCAAAGAAAATATCGTTAAAATTAAAAACGCTTCAATATTAAATAAAATTATAGAATTTTGAAGGATACAATTAAAAATTCTTCAGTTTTAAATGCTATATGTGCAAAGTTTCAATCGGAAATTATTGAATTTGAAGATTTTCGGTTTAAACATTGTAAATCATCAGGGCTATTAATTTTTTATTTTACAACTCTGATCGATTTAAATTTTAAAACATAAAAATTCGGAAATTTTAGTTTAGCTTTGTTTTTTAAATTTTCAGTTTAGAAAAAGGGAAAAAATGTTCAATTTCAAGCGGTTATAATTTGAAGGTTCGATTTTGAAAGTTACGAAATTGAAATGTTTCAATTTAAAATCTTTTAAATTGTATATTATTCAATATTAAACGCTTTAAAGCTAAAATGATCTAAATTTTTTAATAAAATTATCTCAGTTAAGTACTTACATCAAAGCACAATATAGTAAAGTTTCAAAATGTTAGATGACTTCGTTTAGAAATTATAAACAAAAAGTACACAAAATGTCCTGTCACGCACCTGTCTCTACATACAAATTTAAAATGAAAAATTACTAAATAATAATAATGAGCATTTTTTAAATATTTGAGATACACAGATATCACTTATATTGAGTTGAAAAATAAAATAAAATTCAAGAGTAGAGTTCAACATTTTGGAGTTGAGGCTTTTCAAAATCACTTTAAAGTCTGTGCCACAAGTTTTCCGTCTGGTTACGCCTCTTAAATAATTATCATACTACTCATAATGCGGGCTAAAATTGTTAATGTTATACTTACGAAGATCTTAATATAGTTAAAAATCGATTTACTAACGTTGATTCTAAATAACAGTTAATAATGAACACTACTTTTGCGTAATATTTTTTATAAAATACCCGATATCGTTCTATTATAGTATACTATAAAATGAGAGGATTTTTTGAAATGCTAAAGTCAAACTCAAATAAATCGTGAAAATAATAATTTCTTCAGTACTTTTATCTGTTCAGCATATATTTTAGAAAGATTTTTGAAATTTTTCGTTTTATCACAGTCGCAGGCCTGTCACATAACCTTTAGCAATGTTTAAAAGTTTTAAAACTTTTTGTTTTCAAAAATCTCATTGTCTAGACTGGTTAACTTTTTGGCAATCATCCAAATGAGAAATTAAAATTAGGTAAACAATTTTGGACGTTTCAAGATGAAACAGAATTTTTTGTTTAAATTTAATTCGTTAATTTACTATTTTTTAACTTTTTTTCTAATTGTTAATTTTTAAGAGGTTTCAGATTTAGAAATTAAAAATTAAACGCTTAATTTAGAATGGTTTATTCTAAAAGGTATACAATTAAAAGCTGTTCAATGCCATAAAAAACTAAATCACCATAAAAGATGTCCTTTTCTTAAAGTCTTATTTTGTTCTATTTTGAACTCTTGAAATACGAAATTATTTAATTCCTGCTCTCACTTTCAAATTGGAAATTTTCAACAACTTTCCACATTTTACTTATTACTTCGAACCTATAAATTATTTAATTTCAAAGGCGTAAAATAATTTGAGATTTTTTAACCCTTCGGATGGGATTTTATTTAATTATAAAGAGTTTAAGTGTCACGATTTAAAACACTATACAATTTTGAATTTTTCAATATAAAGTTTTTCAGTTTCGCGCACTTTCAAGTGTAAATTATATGATTTTAACGGATTTAAACATAAAAACAATAGCCTTAAAAATTGAATAAGTTACCGTTCAAAGGCTTCAAAATAAGGAAATTAAACAATTTAATTCATTAATTTTGAACGTTTTTTTTAACTGTTCACTTTTTACGGGGTTTCGGCTTTTAACATTAAAAATTAAACGCATAATTTAGTGTGTGAAAAATTGCAAATCAAAGTTGTCTAATTTTGCAATTTTTTCAATTACCATAAAAAACGTTCTTTTCTTAAAGTATTATATTTAGATTTGTTCTATTTCGAATGCTTGAAATACGACGTTATTTAATTCCTCATCCCACTTTTAAATTGGAATTGTTTAACAACTATTTAGAAGGCTTACAATAATTCGACATTTTGCAACACTTGTAATTGGCTTTTGCTTAATTATAAATGGTTCAAATGTCACGATTTAAAAGACTATATGCAATTTTGAATGTTTCGATTTAAAGTTGTTCAATTTCAAGCACTTTTAAGTGTAAAATATTTGATTTAGAAGGATTGTAACATAAAAACAATAACCTTTCGGATTTCAATTTTTCAAATTCGGAAGTTGTGCAATATTACACGCTTCAGTTAAAAATACTTATTGGAACGTCGAATGTTTTGGTTTAAAACGATTAACTTTGAACGTGCAATTCCTATATTGTTAATTTTTAAAGTCTTTGATTTCAATGATTAATATTGAGTCTAATTTTCGATTGTCCTGTCCCTAAATAATTTTAAGTGTCATCTCGAGACATTTTATACGCTTTAATTTTGAAATTCCTTGATTAAAATGTTTGTATCTTATAAGTATAAGGGACAATTGAGAAATTTTCAATTTAAAAGGGACTTGAATATGCATTTTTAAATCCAGATAACCTCAGACAAAAGTAAAGAAAAAATATAACTGAAAATATACAGTCATAAACGCTTGACCAATTTTTGAAAACGTGACTAACAGTGGCTCACCCGTAAGGTTAATGACATTTAAACACAAATTCCGTGATTAAAAAAAAATACTAGGACTGTTCCATGATCTAGTATGACTACTCCATTTTTCTGACACTTCCATCACTTCCCTGACCGCCGTACACCCTCTAATTACTCTACTATCCCTTCATTTGCTTTAATTTTAATTCTCCCTTTTTTTTAAGTTTTTACCTTCGAGCGTCTAATTTTATAATCTAGCTTGCGGGAAGGCATCGTGAGTCTAGCTGAGAGGTTGTTGGCACGAGGCCGGCCAAGTTTGATGACTCCGATCCATTCAGGAAATTCAGTTCCTCTCCCAAAACTCTCCTCTCCGAATCCGCCCTTCTAAAAAAGCTCGATTTTCCTCGCCGATCATTTCCCCTCGCGTCGATTTCTTTTCTGACGCCACAATTACAATAAATACCCCACAACACTTTTCACTCCGATTCTCTTCTACAAAAGGAACTTCGACACTTCACTTTTCGGGATGTAATTATGACAACTTTTTCATTTTAATTAAGATCACAGGGATCAATTTCATTTTCACTCTCGAGGAAGTTGCACGAGGTGGGCTTCCATAAAACGTCGCTATCGAAACATTTGGGGCGCTGCGTGCACATGTGTCAGAAATCGGATTTTTTCATGATTTCCACGTCGATGAGAGACTTTGATTTCAATATCTGAGCGACTCCTGTCGGGACGAAAACTGAGAATGTAAACACGATGTGACTGAACCGCGGGGACATACACTCACGCTTGCACGAACTCGTAAGTGCGGAAAACTGTCACTGAACATCAATCGCACCAACTTAGCACTGAGAAAGACCAAAGACGACCAATAATCGGAGGAAAGGGGTGGGGATGCATCTCGGAACGGAGCAACAAAGGACGAATGCGAAGCACTGAAGACTGAAGCACTCCCAGTGCAGTGATGAGAATATATTCTATATCATTCTGATATAGTTCAAGCAAGTAACTCGAGCCAGCGTTCCTTTCTTTGTCACATCGCCGCCACCATGTTTATTCTTTATTTGGTGCTCTCCCCTCAGAACACTGGGAGAGGCAATCAAAAGCGGACAAAAGTATTGTTGAAAAAACGGATGTATTTTTGCCACGAGGTCCTTCGCTTCGCGATTCGATTCTTGACGGCCGATGCTCCTAGAGGGCAGTGATTCTTTCCTTCTCGGACGTCGAGTGGCGATTGTTTTATTTTTGTTGTTGAAAGGATGCTAGCGCTAGCAGGAACATGGCAGGAACTTTTACTGTGTTTCTGAGTCCTGCAGTGTATGGGAGCATGGATACATAACCAACACCTACATGTCAAGCGCAGGTGTTCCTGGCGGTTTTTTCAACTTGGGGTTGGACGGTTTTCAGGGTTTTTCAGATTTGAGAAAACGTTATGTTTGGAGGACAGTTCATTCGTCGTTCTGGGCAAGTGTCAAGAGGGTTTTCACTGAGGAAAACTGAGAACAGTGAACTGAAAAGGCAAGTGCTTTTCCCAGGAAAAGAAAAGCGAAACCCCTATACGAGCGCATACTGAGACTAGTTTGGAGTGCGCACGCGCATGCGTCATTGTCAGAGTTTTGCATCAACAGGGGTGGATTTACGATCCTGGGTGCCCTCGTCAATACGCTAATTTAGTTCAATTTAAAAATAAACATTATTGATTATACTAATCATCATTTAAGTACATTTATCAAATTAAATGAATAACATAAACTAAAGTTCTATAGTTTGAGGAGATTTGAAAAAAAGAAAATTCAAGGCCAGCCTATTTAAAAAATTTCATTTTCAACCCACTAAAAAGTCTTATTCTCTATTTATGCTTGAATATTTCAAAACTCATGTGGAAATTGGTTTTTAAAATGAGTTTTTGTGGAAAATTAGATGTACAGCATTTTTATGTTCCGAATTACTCAAAACGTTTTTTGTCGTTGTTTTTCTACTTTTTGTGAAAAACTCAAAAAAAAAATTTTAAAGAGGGCCGTCTCTGAGTGTACCGTAATTTCGGTACGAATAGCCAGCTTTTTGTGGCTCTTTCAAATTACAATAATAATTTTCAAAAATATTGTTCTCACGCAAAAAAGTTGTTGATAAAAGTTTTAAATTTATAAAATCCCAAGAAACTAGTTCTGTAATTGTTCGATAGAAAATAGCTAACAGTGTTTTATAACAAGAAGATAACATAGTTACGTTCACAGCGGAAATAGGGCGATTTTTCACAAAAATAGGGGAATAAATTCTTTTAAATAAAATTATGTAGGTATACCCTATTGCATTCAGTATGAAACGCTATATCTTCTTAAGAATTCAAATCAAAATACAGTATAAATACAATATATAGCATTTTTAACAAAATAGTTACATTTTCAACCAAAAAAGATTTTTTACAAAAACAACAGATGAATTTTCAACAAGAAAGTTCATTTTCAACACAAACAGATGCATTTTCAAACACGTAGTTGAATTTTTAAGCAAACCAAAAAATTTAACTTTAACCAAAAGCAGTTGTATTTTAAACCAAATATTTGAATTTTCAAGCCAAAAAGACGAATCTTTTAGAAAAAATTCCAATTTTCAACCAAAAAAGTTGATTTTAAACCACGAAAGATATATCTTTTCTAGGAAAAAAGATTGATTCACAACTTTTCTACCAAAAAAGGATAATTCTTCAAAAAATTTGGCTTTAAAACCAAATTTTTATATTTTTTAAATATTTTAAAAATTAAAACAAATAATTTTATTGCTAGAAATTAAATTAATATAATTTATCTATATTATTATAAATAATGATATAACAAAATACATGAATGTTTAACCAAAGATTTTAATTTTTAATGGAATTTTTAACCTGATAGTCTAATTTTCAACCAAAAAGGTGAATCAGTCACCAAGTTTCAACAATATACAGAAATTTTCATCAAATATGTAGTTGAATTATTAACTGAAAAAGATTAATGTTCAAACAAACATGATATAGTTAAATTTTCAGTTAAAACATTAATTTAAAAAAAAAATTTTTGAACCAAAAAAAAATTAATTTTCTACCAAAAAGAATAATTTTTAATAAAGTACATGAATTTTCAACCAAATAGTTGATTTTTCAACTGAAGAAGATAAATGTGCAACCACACATGGAATAGTTAAATTTTAAGTTGAAAAAATAATTTAAAAAAAGTTAACAAAATAGTTGAAGTTTGTAAAACAAGAGTTTTCTACTAAAATGATGAATTCTAAACAAAAAAATGAATTTTGAACAAAGTAGTTCCACTTAGTACATTTTTTTTCTAACGAAAAGTATAATTACTACACATGTAGCGCGCACAATTTTGTAGATATTTAAAATTTACATTTGTGAAAGAAGGTATTCCTTTCTTTGAATTTAAAAGCAATAATTTATTTATAACAAATGAAATAAAATAATTTATTTTTCACCTTGAAAGACCCTGAAGCCTAAATTTTTTTAAATTTAAAAGCAAAATAAATAAACAATTGTTAAACTCTTATAAATTGTGC
>CAKNWT010212710.1:1091-11152 GCA_932066315.1 Andricus coriarius
TTTGGGTACAGGCTTTGCAGCTCCCTTTTAAGGTCTTGATACCTCTCTTCCTTTTCTTTCTCCTTGGCAGTGATGTTATATTCGGACGGGGCCGAGAATTCGATCTCGAATATAGTTCGTTTCTCGAAGTCTTGGAGAACAATGTCAGGCCTCAAATGTGCAACGGAGACTGTTGTCTCCGCTGCGCAAACTTAAAGGTTTGTAAAAACTGGAAAAGATTGGGATGAGTGCAGGCTCTTAATTATTTCAAAATTATAAAAGTTGCATTTTAAATTATTTGGATCATTTAAATGTTGAAAAAGGTTAGAATTTTCAAATTAGTTGATTTCCTATCTCCTTGATCTTCTTATAGATGGAATTTACACACGGTTGTGTACATACAAGGTTAATTCAGGATATTTCGTAGGATTCTTAACCATGACAGGGCTTGCGAGCACGCGAAGTATACCAACGCCTATCATGCACTTCGAACTTTGCCTTGCCCCGAAGGTGACCGTGCAACGTATCTAAGAAGCACTTATACTCTCGAGTGCCGATGAATTAGCTATCTTAAAACTACACCGAAGTTAAATTGTTAACAAAAACACTACATTTAAACGGAAGTGACAATCCCACCGCTGCCACCAAATCAGCTGTCACGTATCGAGCAAAAGGCGAGGGTAGTATGGAAAATAGGAAAAGAGAGAGACCAGTGTGCTGATTATGTGAGGCTGATAAGACCTGACCAATTATTTAATTGTGGGTTTATTTGTCACTTTTCAGTTCTATGTGAATTGTGTGAGGATGCATTCTTTAAATAACTGATGTGATTAAAGTTTGACAGATTTATTAAAGAAAAGAACAGATGATTGGTTGATAGTTACAATAAAAGAAACTTGCATGCACCTTTCTACGCTTGAAAGGGCGAGAGTGAGTTGCTTTTTCGGTTGGATCTCCACTTATAATGTAAAACGCGGACGGAGTTTTACCGGATGATAGATTGAATAAACTCGAAAGTAATTAACTATTTTGAGTTTCAACTTGAAAATACGCGACTTAGTCACAGTGTTTCTTCGGTCACAATGAGATGGAAGCCGTGACTTTGTCAAAGCTATACGTTAATCGTAGATCGAAGTGAACAGTATGACTGCCGAGAACGTAAGACAATTGACAAGGGTTGCGCTGGGGTTTATATACACCTTGGACTTCGCAAAAGTCACGTCAGACACTTTCGGTTACAATCTGGTCTGACTATGCTCATGTTTCTCCACTAAGTGGGTTGTACTTTAATAGTAAACTGCAGCATTATTGTTTATGTTTTAGATTATTAGGAATATGCATACATTCTTATGTTATTAAATATCCTTAATTATCTAATAGTGGTAGAGTCTGCAATTACAATCTCTCATCAACTGAACGTATGCTAAGTTATGGGCAGCCTATGAGTTCTTATCCCTTCATGGTAATACTTTAAGTATCTTGTGGTCTCTGTCTTACCGACCGTAGTACAGTTACCATACTTGGGTTCAAACTCAGAGAAGACCGATATTGTTCTTGCTTGTAATTAATAGAGTTAGCCGGAAAGATCTGGGGTAAGGTAGGTTGCACCTAATTGGGCGTTACGAAATTTTTGTAAAATTTCGGGATATAACAGAATCAAGACATATATTATGTTTACGATATTTTCCACAATGTAGACGTCTTTTATTTGTTAAAGAAGGTTGTTCTCAAGTTTATCGTCGACTTTATTACTTTATTACTTTATTAGTAAGTTGTGTCCAACGCTTGGGGATCTGATCGTCTTGGAAGACGCCTATTATTGTCCTTGCTTGTATGAGACTTGCAGATACTTGCAGTATCTGGATACTTTCATACTTTTTTGAAAATGTCAGCTTTTGTACTTGGAACAAGTATCCTCGCCTGAATCTTCTGAAGCGTATGAAAGGTTATGTATTTGGCTATAGACGATATAGCTGAACATATAGCCAAAATTTTGAACGATGGTCAGTATAGTTTCTCTAAGGTTGTGATGCCTCTATTTGTAATCTTTTGCAGCAAAACAGGTTTCTCAAATCCTCGAGTGTATATTAGCCTGACGATCCAAGCAACGTCATGAAGATTTGCTTGAAGGAAATTTATTGGAACATCTCCTTCAAACCATTCGATGCAATGATGTTTACAACTGATCCAATTATTTTGTCGTTGAGATAACTAGCAAGCTCGGTAGATGCATAAGGCGGTGAAATAATCCAATGAGCTATACCGCAGCGATCTAGAGTAGCTACAGCTACTTCTATAGGTATTAAACAACCAGAATCATTGCAAATTCCTTCTATATCAATCAAGTAATCCACCATGTTTTCTATTACTTTATACACCAGGATAGAATTTAATACTGTGACGTTCAAGTAGAGACTGAAGCTTTCAAATAAAAGGCTTGCCCTATATGTATATATATTAGCTCCCACTTCAACTAAGCACTGAAATAAGCTATAACTTGTATCACCGAGTCTATTTCTAAAACATTATCATACTGTGCATATAATAAGCAATTAATTGTGTTAACAAGAGCCTCCTCGAACCGCACTTCCATTCTGAGACTCACATGTTTTACAAGATTCCAGTGCGAATAACAATTAGTGGAGAGATTCGGTGCACGATCAAAGGCCAATGAACAATTTTCGATTATATACTGATTACGATCAATATTATTTCCCTCATTTAGAAAATGAATACCACTTTGTATCATTAGTGTAACTCGACGTTAAACTCTTATTATTTTTGACTGATTCTGAAGGCAATTATAATCTTTTATTTCAGTTCAATTATTTACTTATTAATTAAACTGTATCGATAAGTACTTATAGAAATGTATCTATAAAAATTTGACTTCTCGAGAGATTTAATTAACTCAATTCAGGGAATTGGTCCCAAGTATGTACATCGGCACCAATCCCGACAGAGTATTAAACCTACAATGAAAGATTCTATTAGTGACAATTATCATTATTTGAAACTCTAACAAGGGAAGGTCTTTAGGTGTTCAGCGCCCGAAGGGTTATAACCCGTCGAAAAAGATTCCTTGAGGTACCCAAAAAAAAGTTCAACCCATCTTAGACCCTACCTTTTCGATATTTTTGCACCCCAACTCTGCAAAGTTTTGAATTTTAACCATATTTATGCGGTTTTTCACATACAGTTAAAGCAAATTTTTTTAACGTTCGTTTCTCCTTGTTGCAAAATCTTATCTAGTATTGCACTGACAGGTTATTATTTATGTTTCTGAGGATTCCCTACACGATTCTGATGTTACTTTTTTTTTATAACATCATCTTCATGAATAATTTAACGTCTTAATTGATTAACTTGTAAATTCTGCGATAACATAGGCCTGCAAATAATGGGGTCATGTCAGTTGTTGGATAGCGAAGGTTCATTCCCGAAGTAGTTTTTTGCGTAGAATCAGAATCCGAGGTCAAAATTGGCCATTCACGTCAGGATTTTGAGATATTTGAGGTTATGTACCCAAAAAATAGCATTTCTGGCTACATTTTAGGTTATGTACAGAATGCACTACATTTTCTTGGTCTTTCTCTTTAGTTACATTATTTATTGTAAGTAATACTCTTACTCTTTAATTTAAAAGTTGCAGAGTTCAATTACGATAATGTTACGCTAATTTGATCTGCCTGACCACTGCGCAGCTCACCATCATCAACGTCCCGCATGCTGTGGCCACCAGCGGTGGCTCCAGGGGCGTCTTAGTCACTTTTCTCTTCCTTCTCTGCCTGTTTGGCATGGAAAACGCTGTCAGTAGCAACGCTACAGCCAACATAGCCGTCAAATGCATGAGAGGATAGCTGAAACCCTACCGCGACGACAACGTGAGAACACCTTCGGTAGGGCCATATATGAGAATTAGTAGGCTCCGGAAGCTAAGATCGTGGATCCATAAGGCAACCAATCCCGACGCAACTAGAACGTGTACTTCATCCACTCCTGGTCCTTCTATCCCACAAGGTAAGCAAGAGCGAGAAATTTACGCGAGAGACTTCGCACAACACTGTTCCTTGGAGTCCGGTCTCTAGCCGTGGATGACCTTGAGCGGCAGACGGCGCAGTTGGAGATTAAAGATAAAATGCTCTCAGAAGAACAGCCTTTTGCATCCGGTTTGCAAAGGCCTGAGCCTGACGCTGGCAAGCAGGGATTTTGTAGAGTTGGCTAAGAAATGAAGCATTTGTGCCTCCAAGACAGCCGATTATTAAAACTACAAAATGGACTTTTTAGCCTTGGTGCAGTCTGCTCAGCTCGAAAAGAAGTGCTTGATATTTCGCCCGTTTTTCTTTCTCCTTTGCTGTGATATTACCATCGGTTGGTGCCGAGAATTTCACCACGTAAATGATCTTCGTCTTCAGAACTTGGAGGACAACATCACGCTTTGTAGCACTGATACGTTAAGTGGTGGAGAATGAGAAATTCCAGAAGATCTTTCACTGATCATTCTCTAGAACTGACTCAATTTCCCCCTGAGCGTATGGCAAGACTGGTAATAGATCAACACGATAGAAGTGCTGCAGATGGTAATATACTAACTCTCTGTATCCACTGAGAACAGATCAAAGTGTTTCTATCTGTTGCTTGCACGCTCAGCAGTTGGTATCGCCTACAGGTACACTCATTATGTGCTCGCGGTAAATTAAGGTATCTGTAACCATAAAGGGGCTTGTCAGCATGATCTCCTAGTAGAAGCGAATGATCTGCTGCTTGTACACGACTTTTCAGCATCAAAGATGTTAGTGATACTCGGCCATGTGTAGTGCCGCTGAAATCAAACGGGAGACCAAGCTCCTCTGCGGCCCTATCTGCCAGAACCGTTCTTGGATGAAGACGCTTCAAGCTTAGCAAGCCTCTTCCCCCTTTAGCTCGAGGGATTTACATTCGAGGCTTCGGTCAAGTTATTTGAACTCATCGACGTACCATTTTACTGCACCAAACGTGTAGATCAATATAGGAACGACCAGCATATTGGTCGCCTTGATCTTATTCTTCCCAGATAATTCGGAATCCCAAATTTTTATAAGAATTTGACGATACATTTTTGCGAGGTCCATTTTTAACACACGCACAGTTTGGTTTTCCGCTTGCGGTATTCCAAGATATGTATATGTTTTTCAATTACAAAGATGTTGAATGGTATTTCCGCCTATGATTTCAACATCCTGATCGTCACGCGATGATGTAGTTTCTAGTCTTCCTTGGTGTAGGTGGACAGAGGCACACTTGTTTTGTCCAAAGCTCATGCCAATCGCTGTAGAGTACCTATGTACGGCCGCCACAAGAAAGTTAAGAACCTCTTTTGAAGAATCAAAGAGTTCAAGGTCGTCCATGTATAAAATGTATTTGACCTTTCTCTTTTGTTTAGCCGGCTACATAGGTATACATAGCTTTTGCTTTGGAGCACAATAGATGGAGGCAAGAAGGAGATGCAGAAAAGTGTCGGACTTAGAGAGTATCCTTAGGAGACCCCCCTCTTGTATGTGATGTAGCTCGTAGTCACTTGTCTTTTGTCAGGTGTTATAACAAATCTTGTGCGCCACAAAAGCATAAGCTCTTTTATGCATCTCACTATTTTTGGATGCACCTCCAGGCACTCAAGGAGCTTAATCAGTAGCTCACGGTTCGTGTTACCAAATGCCTTGCGGTGTTCAATCCCAGCCATGACCGGATTACGTCGATACCTTTTCGAGTCCTGGTTAATACACCTGTCTATTAACAGGTTCTCTCTGCAATCTGCCAGCCCCCTCTATAGATGTTAATAGCCTCGCTTTGAGGATGCCAGTGAATAGCTTGTAGCTGGTGTTTAAACAAGCTGTGGGCCTGGAGTTCTTTGGACTTGACATTTAGCTGATAAGTATCTCCATATACTTTCTTCCAGAAGAATAGAATTTCTTCTCGGCCAGGCGGATTTTTAACGGCACGTGACGTTTGATTGAACAGACGAGAAGGATGAGTGGAAAAGGGGGAATTTTCCTGAATCCACTTTACTTGTCGTTCAAGGCGCTGTTTCGCTGTTGAAAGAGATCTGGTTTTTTGCGTCCAGTGCTGCTCGATGGTCAACAGTTTACACTTGTCAGCATGTGATTTGCTTTCCTCCCGTTTTAAGCAAGTGCCCTAACTTCGGAGTGAATTTTTTATTTGATGTTATGTAGCTAATCACGCACTGAAAATTTGATGCACGCTGTCTCGCTTCAGCTAATTTGTCCATCTTGAGGAGCACTTTTTGGTGAATACTTGATCTCCTACTTCTCATGTTGGTATTATCGGATATCTGCAAAGGTGGTCTTGCTGGAACGGGTAATATATTCGCTGGAGGATGTTGCTCTTCTTCTCGACGATAAAGAGCTTCATATATGTTTTTGCGCAAAAAGGATACCTGATCTCTTTATTACTGAGGCGTTTTATGAGCACATTTTGGTTGCATATTGACCCAACTTTCATGTAACCTCTGCATAATTCCTTTTCGCGCCCGTGAGCTTCTTTGCCAACAGGTGAGGATGTTTTGCCTGACTTGGTGCGTCCAGTTAAAACGAAGTTCTCGCGTTTTTCCGGGCCATTGCCTGGTCGTCGCCTTGGTTCGGTCCTATTGCCACTCCTAACTGAACCATGGCCTCCATCTAAGAGAGGCCTATTGTGGGTGACACTGCGTGATACTAGTGACGTAACTGCATGATTCGTTGCATTGGGGAGTTAGCCCAATGCAACGTGGCTGATTCCAAGAGCTGAGCTCTCGGGCGATGAGTTTATTGTTTGTTTTCAAACTTATTTTCAGGCTAAAAAGAACCCAGTTTTCCATCGCAGCAACGGACTAAAGCAAGTGACTGATGAGATAAGGATGTAATTAGTTAATTAAATACGATGTTTGAAATCATTTGCGCTGATGTTGTAGTTACAAAATTAGGAGCATGGTGTAGTTTGCAGCTCATCTTTAACCGCTGTTATGGAGATTACAACAGCCGCCTCTAGACGCTTTCTTAGATGGGGTAAGAAGTTGTAGGCTCCGGAAGCTACGATCATGGGTTCTTAAAGCAGCCAATCCCGACGCAACTGGAACGTGCATGTCATCCACTTCTACTCTTTCTGTCCTAGAAGGTAAGCAAGAGCGGGAAATTTACGTGAGATAACATCGTGCAACACTGTTCCTTGGATTCAGGTCTGTAGCTGCGGATGACCTTACACGTCAGACGGGACAGTTGGAGATGAAATTATCACCTTGGATACTTTTTTAGAGCTACCAATCTTTGTAGAATGTTATAAGGGACAGTGTTGACGGACCAGACGAAGTGATCCCAGCAGAACAGCGTTTGGCATCCGGTTCTCGATGAAATGAGCCTGACGCTGGCAAGCCGGAATCTTTTTGTGTTGGCTAAGAAACGATGCTTTCATACCTCCAAGACAGCCGATTATGAGAACTACAAGATGGACTTTGTAGCCTCGGTACAGCCTGCTCAGCTCGAAAAGAAGTGCTTGATATTTCGCCTGTTTTTCTTCCTCCTTTGCCGTGATATTACCATCGGCTGGTGCCGAGAATTCAATCACGTAAATGATCTTGGTCTTCAGATCTTGGAGGACAATATCAGGCTTCGTAGCACTGATACGCTGAGTGGTGGAAAATGAGAAATTCCAGTAGATCTTACACTGATCATTCTCCACAACGGACTAGAGTTCCCCCTGGGCGTATGGCAAGACAGGCAATAGATCAACACCATAGAAGTGCCTAAGATGGTAATATAACACTTTTAGAGCCGCATTGTGTCTCTTGATGTACCCGTAACGTGCATACTTTGAGTATCCACTGAGAACATGCTTAAGTGTTTCTGGCTCTGGCTTACATACTCGGTAGTAAGTATCGCCTACAGATATATTCATTATGCGCTCGCGGTAAACTAAGGTGTCTATAACGCCATCTTTACAGGCAAAAAGAAATCCCTCAGTCTCCGATCTCAATCCAGCAGTCTTGAGAAACATGTTGGACAGATTCATCGAGAGCTCTTCTCTACGTATGATGCCGTAGAAATACCACGAAGGGGCTTGTTAACATGTTCTCTTAGTAGAAGCGTATGTTCTGCTTCCTGTATACGACTTTTGAGCACCGAAGGTGTTAGTGATTCTAAGCCATGTGTAGTGTCGCTGGAATCAAATGGGAGGCTAAGCTCCTCTGCGGCCCTATATGCAGCACGGTATAGAAACGCCGCAACATTGTTGGCTTCATGTTGATGCACGAGTCGCATAAGAGAATTTGCACTATTTAGAACTGAGCAGGCTGTAGCCAGAACCGTTCTTCGATGAAGACACTCCAAGCCTAGCAAGCCTCTACCCCCTTTATCTCGAGGTAGGTATATTCGAGGTAGGGAAGATCTAGGATGATGACTTCGATGGATTGTCATCATCTTGCGTGTGCTTCGGTCAAGTTGCTTCAACTCATCGACGTTCCATTTTACTGCGCCAAATGTGTAGAGCAGTATTGTGGTATTCTAAGTATGTATATGTTTCTCCATTACCAAGATGTTGAATGGTATTTCCTCCTATGAGTTGAACATCCCGATCGTCACTCGATCGTGTAGTTTCTCGTTGTCCTTGCTGTAGGTGGACGCAGGCACACTTGTCCAGTCCAAATCTCATGCCAATCTCTTCAGAGTACCTATTCACCGCCTTCACAAGGATGTTAAGATCTTCTTTCGAGGAAGCAAAGAGTTTAAGGTCATCCATATATAAAAGGTGGTTGACCTCATATTCTCTTTTGTTCAGCGGGCACCATAGGTTTCCAGAGCTTTTGCCTCGGTGGACAATAGATAGAGGCAAGAGGGAGATGCAGCACAGTATCGGAATTAGAGAGTTTCCTTGGAAGACCCCTCTCTTATATGTGATATAGCTGGTAGTCACTTGTCTTTTGTCAGATGTTATGACAAATCTTGTCCGCCACAAGAGCATATGGTCTTTTATGCATCTCACTATTCTTGAATGCACCTCCAGGCACTCAAGGAACTTAATAAGTAGCGCATGGTTCGTGTTATCGAATGCCTTACGGTAGTCAATCCAAGCCATGGACAGATTGCGTCGATACCTGATCGAATCTTGGGTAATACACCTGTCTATTAACAGGTTCTCCCTGCAACCTGCCAGCCCTCTCTTGCATCCACGTTGTTGTATTGCACTCCATATCGGCTCAATAATTGTTAATATCCTCTCTTTGAGGATGCCAGTGAATAGTTTGTAGCTGGTGTTTAAACAAGCTATGGGCCTGTAGTTCTCTGGACTTGACAAATCTCCGATCTTAGGGATGAACACTGTGCGTCCTTCCACTAGCCACTGCGGAATGGGTTGTTCTCCGTTTAAGAAAGTAGTAAATATACGAGCTAGATGTTGGTGCGTAAAAGTGAACTTCTTCCACCAAAACTTGTTGATTTTATCTGGCCCTGGCATGAAAAGTTCTTAGTTCTAGCGATAAATTTCTTCACTTCTTCAGCAGTAATTAGTGGACACTCTTCCTCTGGAGCCTGCAACCTTTGTCTTTCGCAAAAGTTACGAGCCGTTCAAGGCCCGGTTTCGCTGTTGAAAGAGATATTATTTTTGCATCCAGTGCTGCTTGATGGTCAAAAGTTTACACTTGTTCAGCGTCTGATTGGCTTTCCTTAAGTTTCGAGCAAAAACTCTAACATTTGGAGTGAATTTTTTATTTGGTGTTATGTAGCTAATCACGCACTGAATATTTTATGCATGCCGTCTCGCCGTTTCAATTTTAGACTGAAGATGTGCAATACGCTCGCGAGTCAAACTCAGGCGTACTGAAGTATCGTTACTTTTATTGTCGCTAAGCAGAGAGAGGGCCTTCTCGGAAACTACACAGTTCAGATTCCAGAGATTAAAATCTTCGGGGAGCAAATCGGAGAGAGCATTATTAGCTTCAGATAATTTGTCCATCCTGAGAAAGGACTTTTTGGTGGATATATCTCCTACTTCTCATGTTGGCATTATCGGCTATCTGCAAAGGCGGTCTTACTGGAACGGGTGGTATGTTTGCTGTA
>CAKNWT010212786.1:575-11813 GCA_932066315.1 Andricus coriarius
ATTCCCCTCCTAATGAAAGTGAAAATCTCTTTAAAAATTCTGCAATCTATACTTTCTTTTAAGTGAATAGTTAATATCACACAGAAGTAAACTTTATATCATCCATTTGATAAAAATGTACAATACTTTGCGTTATTTTATAATATACTGATATGAAAATAATACAACCCGTACATCAATTATTACATATCAGAATTTGCACTTTTGGGATTGAAATTTTACATAACTCTTTTGTATTATTTATAGTTCTGTTTTGTAATATGTCCTAAAATAATTGCAAACTTTATCTAAATGCAGTATTGTCCTCCATTTACCTAACTAATTGGGTAAATTTTAATGAACACATTTTCTCCGTGTACGCCTATCTAATTCCCTATCTATTTTCCCGTCGCTAGTGAATAGGCTATCCAGATATAAGTATTTGTCAACTTGCTCTAATCTCTCATCATTCAGGACAATGTTGTACATTGTTTTCTCACTTTATCCTTCGAACATAATTACCTTTGCTTTATTTACCTTAATTTTGTGGCCCATGTTGTTCATGCTTGTATTAAGTACCTTCGCTGTTTTGAGATCTACACCTTCTTCGTTGAAGAGGGCCATTCTTAGACACTTATCCATAAATATGATAAGTAGCCATGAGGCCATAACGCATCCTTGTTTCACGCCTTGCATACTATCGAACCAGTCGCTCAGTTTCCCATTAACCCTTACACTCGCTTTACTGCCTGCATATATTGTTTGTATTGCTTGTAGGAGCCATCCATGGACTCCGTACTCTTTAAGGACTTCCCAAGGTTTACTTCTATTTACCTTGTCAAATGCTTTTTCTAGGAAAACAAATGCACAGGAAACATTCTTTCCCACTCCTAAGCTGTTTTCTGTGAGCTGTCTTAAATTAAATAACTGATCTGTACATGATCTTCCTGGCATAAATCCACTTTGGACTTTCCATATCTTTTCTTCTGTAATTTGCATTACCATACGAATAAGTAGGTATTTTTGACTATATTTTACTTACGGTACTCAATAAGCTGAAACCTCTGTAATTATTGCAGTTGCTTTAATCACCCTTTCTTTTCTATATTTGAACGATAAGCGATGTTCCCCAATCGTCTGGGACTTGTCACGTCTCGATACATAAATTTATCAGTTCGCACAATCTGTGAAGCATGTACTCGCCACCGTACTTAAGCATTTCGCCGCTAATACTGTCTACACCAGCAGCCTTACCATTTTTTAAGCTCCTAGTTATATATCTAACCTCAGTGACACAGACTTTTTCAACTGCGTTTTCTTATACATTATTTTCTATCTCGCAGTTCTGTTGCCCTATATCTTAAAGCGTCTACTATCTCGTCTGTATCATACAGAATTTTACCTTTACTGTTTCTCATGCTGACAAACTCTGTACTTTTACTTTCCTTCATCTTTTTAAATAATAGTTTCATGGCTCCTTGAAAATCGTTTTGTAATTTATTCTCTTCTTCTGTTCTGATTTTTTTTTACTTTCCTTGACTAGTTATTTAACTTTCCTCTTTTGGTGTCTGTAATCATTTTCAAGTCTTTTTCTCTCCTCATCGCTAAGACCTGTGATGTTTAACGTTCTCTCGTACGCTTCTTTCTTTTCTTGTTGGGCTGCCTTAATTTCATCATTCCACCATGCATCACCAGATTTTCTTCCTGCAATAGCCGTGCCACATACCTTAATCGCAGTTTTAACAATGATATCCCATAACTAAGTGCACTCGCCCTCTATATCTTTAGTTTTTTTTTGGTTTCTTTCTTCTCCATCCCCGCCCTAAGTTTATTTTCGAGACTAAAAGGTAATTGTTAGTATTGCATTCGAAACCCCTCATGACTGTTGTATCTTTAACTAGTTCTCTCAGTTTTTCATCCGCAATAACGAAGTCAATTATACTGCGGTTATTTCCTTTACACCAGGTGTACGAGTGGATCATTTTATGTCGAAACCTAGTATTTGTAATAAATAATCCCTCTTCTAAGCATAAGCTAAATAACTTTTCCACGTTATAATTTTTTCTTGGATCACTGAATATACCTAGTACCCTTTTAGTATATGTATCTTGACGTTGGACGCCGACCCATCCGTTCATATCTCCTAGCAAACTTATTCTTTAACCTTGATCGCAAGTACTAATTCTATCATTGAAAGTATCCCAGAAGGCGTCTTTGAATTCCCTCGGGTCGCTATCAACTGGGGCGTATCACGCTACTTCTTCACGTAAAATGCGGTCACGGTATACTAAGGTGAAAATAAATCCGTCCTGGTATGCGAAAATGAAACTTTCTGTACCTGAATTAGAACCAATTCAGGTCAAGTGTCTCGGCCGCCTGCTCCCCGGCTTTGTAAAGGAACGCTCCTTTGCCAATCATCTCGTGTTTCCTGGACATTTTTATGAGATGTATAATCGCGGAATGGAAGAATTGATATGCAAGCTCTTATGCATATGCCAGATCTTACGCGTAGCGATATTAACGGCCATAAGTTCGTTCTTCGACCATTGAACTACCCCAAACAAGTAGAGTAGAACCGCGACGACAAGCATGTTAACCGCAGATACCTTGTTCAATGCCGACAGATTTGAAGACCAAATCTTTCAAAGAAGATGCTTCGGAGAGACTCCTTCACTGATGTTACATCCTGAATACGGCTTTGAGACACGCCCACACCAGAGGAGGTCGAGGCATTTTCGAGAGAAGTCTACGAAGTCCAGCATCCACTGAAAGAACACTCGAAGAATATAAATAGTTTCAAGGAGCTGTGCGGTGTCCTCATAACACCTGAGGAGGAATGCTCACCTTTTACTCCCGGGGAGGTGAAAAATGTATTAAGAGGCATGAAGAACTATTCCGCTCCGGGACCAGATGGTATCAAGACCTTCTGATGGAAGAAGTTTCCTTCAACCCACCAGCATCTGGCCCGCATTTTCACCCCATATCTAAAGTCGGAAGAGCCTATTCCGGAGTGGTTACTAGAAGGGCGCACAGTGCTCCTGCCGAAGACGGGCAACTTAGCTGACCCTAAAAATTACAGGCCAATAACTTGTATGAACACACTGTATAAGTTCTTTACAGCTATCCTAAATGATAGGATTGTTCGGACAATTGGACCTGTGGGGCGAGAGATGTAGGAACAACGTGGCTCAAAGAAAGGCGTAGCAGGATGTCGAGAGAACCTGCTAGTTGCCAGGTGTATCTGTAAAGACGCTGCAGCCCATCAACGCGTCCTGTCAATGGCCTGGATTGACTACCGGAAAGCTTTCGATTCAACCTCTCATAGATTTATCATCTGTATGTTGGAAAGCTTGAAGGTGCATCCACACATAGTGAGATGCATAGAGAGATTAATGCCTCTTTGGAAAACTAGATTTACTATCTCATCTGGAAATTATCGTTTGATCACCAACAGTGTCACCTTTCAGAGAGGTGTGTTTCAGGGCGACACCATGAGCCCTCTCCTCTTTTGTCTCACATTATTGCGACTATCTCAAGTACTTCGCCATTCCGGAGGGTACCTCTGCGGCAAAGCTGGAAATCGAAAGCATAAAGTCACTTATGTATTTTACATGGATGATCTTAAGATCTATGCTAAAAATCAAGAGAAACTACATCTAGCTCTAGACATTGTCAAAGAGTACACTCAAGAAATTGGAATGGAGTTCGGGTTAGAAAAATCCGCCAAGGTTTATCTGAAGGAAGGAAAACTTAATGGAATCCCGGACGACCCTGAGCTCGTCGACAGAAGCGCTATACGACACCTAGGCGCTGGAGAGACCTATACATACCTGGGCATGCCACAGAGCCGCATTCAGGACGTGACATCTAGAAAGGATACTCTTCGATGCAGATACAAACGTCTCATTCGACGGATTTGGTCTTCCGAACTGTATTATTCGGTATTACTCTATTCATTTGGAGTGGTTCCATGGACGAAGGACGAGCTCAGATCCCTCGATATCGGGTCCCGAAAGGTTATGCATATGAACAAAAGCATGCACCTTAAATCTTCTGTTCCGCGACTTTACATGTCACGCCGTCAAGGTGGTCACGGAATACTAAATTTTAAATGTCTTCACAACAGGATTATTTTGGGTAAAGCACATATAGTCGCAAATGGACAAGCCCCTCTTCTTAAAATGTTCAGGAAATGCGAAGAAGTGGGCAAAGGGGCGTTTATCTATAAAGCAGCGGAGGAGGCTGCTGAAACCCTCGGCCTTGACTTTAATATCAGGGATGAGCAAAGTGCATCAAATCTTATCCATCTCGAGTACTCACTCCTGAAGGCCCGGATTAAGAAAGCACAGCAGAAAAACTTCCGCGAACAGTTCCTCGAGAAGAAGATACACGGCATCTTCCACAGAAATGTGGAGGATCTGTCGATGTCGTATGAGCTAACGTTTGCTTTCTTAAAATCACCCGGATTGAACTCGGGCACGGAGGATTTCATTTTGGAATGCCAAGACGGTGTCATTTACACTGTAGCATACCGTCGCCACATTTTGAGCCCAACGAGGTAGTGACTTTTCGTAGAGAGGTATACAAGATCTCGAAAACACTAAAGTTGACAGAAGATACTGACAATATCATCCGCTTTAACAAACTTTGCGACAACCTCATAAAATCTGAGGAGGAATATCCATCAATCACTGCCGGAGAGGTGAAAAAAGCACTTAGAGCCACGAAGAACTTGTCCGGTGCTGGACCAGATTGTCTCAATAACTTCTGGTGGAAGAAGTTTACTTCTACACACCAACATTTGGCCCGCATATTCACCTCATATTTAAAGTCGGAAACGCCCATTTCGCAGTAGCTCGTGTTAGGACGCACTATACTCCTACCGAAAAAAGGCAACTTGTCCAACCCAGAGAATTGTAGGCCAATGACTTGTTTGGACACACTGTATAAGATCTTTACAGCTGTCCTACACAACAAGATTGTTCGGCGCATTGAGCCTGTGTGGCGTGAGATGTATGAACAACGTGGCTCGAAAAAAGGTGTAGCAGGCTGTCGAGAGAACATGCTAATTGGCAGGTATGTTTGCAAAGACGCTGCAGTCGGTCAACGCGTCCTGTCCATGGCCTGGATTGACTACCGAAAATCATTCGATTCAACATCTCATAGACTTATCATCTGTCTGTTGGAAAGTTTGAAGGTGCATCCACACATAGAGAGATGCATAGAGAGATTGATGCCTCTTTGGAAAACTAGATTACCTATCTCATCTGGAAATTTTCGTGTGACACCAAACAATGTCACTTTCCATAAGGGCTACGAAATTCTTCCGTATACCTCTGTGGCGACACTAATCAGCGCGAGCATAAGGTCACTCTTGTATTTTATATGGATGTCCTGAAGCTCTATGCCTCTGGTAAAGGTAAACTTCAAACTGCGATAAATATATTTTCAACAAGTACACAGGAGAGATTGGGATGGACTTTGGATTGGATAAATTTGCCAAAATTCATCTGCAGAACGGAAAAATTGTTGGCGTTCCCGAGGACCCTGAGCTTGTGGATATAAGTGTTATGAGACATCTTAACACTGGTGACCTATACATACTTGGGCGTGCCTCAAGGCCGCATTCAGGACGTTACATCAGTAAAGGAGTCTCTCCGAAGCAGATACAAGCACCTTCTTCGACAGTTTTGGTCTACCAAACTGTCAGCGTTCAATAAGATATCTGCGACTAACATGCTTGCCGTCCCGGTTCTACTCTACTCGTGTGGGACGGTTCAATAGACGAAGAACGAACATAAAGCCCTCGATGTCACCACACGTAAGATCATGCATTTGCATAAAAGCTTGCATATCAATTCGTCAGTTCCGCGATTATACATTTCACGTCGTCAAGGCGGACGCGGACTTCTGAATCTCCAGTGTCTTCATAACCGAATTGTTCTAAGTATAGCTTTTATCGCAGCCAATGGCAGAGATCGTCTCCTAAAAATGGTCAGGAACCACGAGATGATTGGCGAAGGAGCGTTTCTTTACAAAGCCGTGGAGCAAGCGACCGAGACCATTGGCCTGAATTTGAACATCAGAAGTGAGGAAAGTGCATTACTCCATCTAGATGCTTCACTTCTGAAAGCCGAAGTGAATAAAGCGGAAGTTCAAAAATTCCAGCGAGAGCTACTCGACAAGAAAATGCACGGAAACTTTCAGAGAAATGTAGAAAAACAGTCCTTGCCGAAGGAGCAAACTTTTGCTTTCCTCAAATCATCAGGTCTTAATTCAGATACAGATTGTTTCATTTTCGCATGCCAGGATGGTGTCATTTCCACCTTAGCATACCGTGACCGCATTTTATGTCAATAAGTTCCCAACGATAGGTGTAGAGCGTGTCATGCACACGCTGAGTACCTGGAACACATACTATCGGGGTGTCCCACCCACGCAGGAACGACGTACATCTACAGACATAATGCGGCCCTAAGAATGCTTTATTATCATCTTTGTCGCTCTTACGGTGTTGGCCGCGACCCTGCCCTGCCGAACGCTTCAAGAGAGATATGAGTGAATTGTCCAAAACCAGATGTGCCAAATTTTCTGGAACTACGATTTTCGGGCAGCAGTCTCCGTTGCACACTCGAGGCCTGACATTGTTCTCCAAATCTTCGAGAAACGAACTATATTTGTGATCGAATTCTCGGCCCAGTCCGAAAGAAAAGGAGGAGAGGTATCAAGACTTTAAAAGCGAACTTCAACGACAGTACCCAAAATATTCGTTACAAATAATTATCCTTGTGATAGGTGCTCTCGGAGGTGCGAAACTATCACTGGTTCGTAACCTTGAAGCCATACCCGTGTGCCAAAAATATGCCAAGGCTCTTGCGAAATGGATGCAGAAAGCTGTCATCCTTGGGTCGCTTCGTGTCCTCAAAACACACAATTGTGAGACGTGGCCATGAGTGTGATTTACCGCCATCCTACTGGGAGCCGGTGTCATGTTGAGGCTGCTGTTGCTCCCAGTGAGGCCCTGCGGTGGCTGTTTAACCTTATTTTTTAATTGTATGTATAATACAATAGTTATGTGACGTGCGCCGAAAAAAGGAGGATCACTGTGAAAAGTGAGATTGTTCAGGGCGAGCGGTCGAAGTCGACCTGATACACGCGACTTTTAAGAGAGAGGGAAGACTCACGAAATCTTCCCGCTCCACTTACCACACATTCTCACGGGGAAAGAGATAGGTCGTAGACGCGGCTCACGGTCGGGTATAGATGAGAAGCGGTGATGTAGTGGCGAGTGGTGGGGTACGTGACGTTTAGGCGCCGCCATTTGGACACCGCTTTTTAGGCGCTGAACGTTTAGGCGCGGGACGTTTAGGCGCCAGGACATTTAGGCGCCAGATCGTTTAGGCGCCGGGACGTTTAGGCGCCGAGCGGTTTAATCACAGTAAACCCTGAGGTATCAAAAGTTGGAAATTAAAAGACAATAATGAATAATCGTTCTTAATGAAATAAAAAACTGCAACATTTTAATTCTTGCACATGTTACAGTTAAAATATTTTAAAAAAGGAGAAATCCACGCTATCATTGTCAATGCTATGAATTGAAGAGTGATTCGAAAAATTTATAAACGTTCAAAATGATATAATTTCAAGCAATTTCCAAATTTTTTAAATATTATTAAATGTTCTATGAAAATTGATTTTTCAACAAAAAAATTATTATTAGTTTTTCTAGGAATTTTTATGCAAATTTTGTATTCTTTTAAAACCTTTCAAAATGCTTCAAATTTTTAATTCGAAATCTTCAAAAATCTAAATCTAGTTTCTTTTTCGAAATCATAAAGCAGATGGCTCTAATTTGATACAGGGCTTGAATTTGAGCCGCCTCGATTTCTAGAAAACTAAAACATGTACTAGGCTGTTAACAGTGGGAACTGAACGCAACTGAAGGCTCGCAGATTTCGCAAAGAAACGTGACAAAGGTTTCGATACGAGATCAGAATGTTAAGAAAATGGGGTCATGTATTCATGCACGTATGTGTGTGTATGTCTGTGCTTATTAGTGTGGATTCATGTGATATATACTAGCAGTGACGAGTGTGGTGTGTATACTAACGCTTACTGTCCAATTTGTGTTTTTTGCAGATTTTAGAATGTCAAATACCAGATTCGATTATCATTTTTCATTTTCATATCAAAAACTTGCTTATTTTTCATGTATTTAACTGTTTTTATAGGTATATCAAATTAGAGCCACCATTTACCGATTTTCAAAAAAATAGTTTTTTGGAAAATATATTTTTTTAAAGACCATCCACAAGTTTATTAAATAACCTTTCGAATGACCTATTCTTGGTCCATTTTCGGTTCATAGAGTCCCGGCAATCCATCGAAAAGGAGTTGGGGTATCCAATTCGAGCCATCTCCCCTACATACAGTTGTAGAAATTTGGTACTTTCTAGTAAGAATTTTCTCCACCAGGGTACTAAGAAGGGCCAATTGGTTTTTCAGTGAATGTCAAAGAACAATTTACTTTGAGTTGGTGTACTTGATGACAACCTCAGTGTCTTCAGACTTTGCGAACTTGTGAAAAATTAGATATTGAGAATCCTCTTGTCTGCATTTGGGTATTTCTTCCTTTTCAAATTAGGAGCATCACCTTGCAGAAACTGCTGATATAAACAGTCTTTCCGTTTCTGTACTACCTTTAACATAAAGAACTGTTTTATGTTATCCCGCATCGACTTATCATTGACCGCTGATGGCGGCATAGGGCATGACTTACTGGTATTGGTCATTGATGTTAGACTGGGGGCATCTGCTGGCTACTTAGCTCACTTAGTCGGTGTGGCATTACATAAAAGAGACCACTGGAGAGATTTAAGTCACTGGATCTCAGATTCTTGACGATATCTATGTTTGAAAATTCTAATTAGACAGTTTTAAAAGTTTTCGAAGTCTAAAGTCATGGAGGGAGAAATTTTGTCCAAACGAGATCGCAGGAAATTTGGTAAGCAAGGATTTTAGTTTGTTTTTGACAAGATAAGTGCTGATGGTGAGTCAATGTTCTGGAGGTGTGATCGGAAAAATGATGGATGTAAGGTTCGCTTACACACATCCTCTTCTACAGGTCAAGTAAGTTTAATAATGATAAATCTTTTGAATTTAATAGTGTACAATTTTAATTACGTAATAATGACGTAATAGTGACGTAAATTTTAATTAAGTGAAAATGACGTAAACTTTAATTACGTAATAATGAAGTAAATTTTAATTACGTAATAAGGACGTGAATTTCAAGTTAAAATCCTTTAACATTTTAGAAAAAGAAATTATTATTTACATTATATAACATATTATTTTTGTTTGTTTCAGGTAATTAAAGAATTAAATACTCACAGTCATGATTCCGATGCGGCGGGTGTGGAAGTAGCAAAACTAATAACGGGTATAAAGAGGAAAGTGGAAGAATCAATGGAAACGCCACAGCAGCTTCTAAATAACGCTTTCAAAGAATTGAGTTCTGCATTATATGCAAAAATGTGTAAAAAGACGCAGTTAGAAAAAAAAAGTATAATGACGACGGAAATAATTATCTCTTTTTATTGAAAGATAGTGGCCAAGAGACTGCTTATATCAGCAGTTTCTGCGAGGTGATGCTTGTTATTTGAAAAGGAAGAAATATAAAGATGCAGACGAAAGGATTCTCAATATCGTTAATGATTCTGGTACTAGGACGATGAATGAATATTTGACGGGTCTAGCTCATAATATCGATTTCGCCTAATTTTTCGCAAGTTCACAGAGTCTGAAGACACTGAAGTTGTCACCAAGTACACCAACTCAAAGTAAATTGTATTTCACCATTCACTGAAAAACCAATCGGCCCTTTTTAGGGCCACCGAATATTTTAAAGAAGGAATGATTTCATTGTTTTTTAAACATGTACCCTGGTGGAGAAAATTCTTACAAGAATGTACAAAATTTCTACAACTGTATGTATGATTTCGAAAAAAGCTAGATTTCGATTTTTGAAGATGTCTCAATGAAAATTTGAAGCTTTTTAAGGATCTTTAAAGGTAGATTTTTGAAGACGTCCAACAAAAAATTTATATGCCTTTTAAGTATTTTGAAAGTTTTTAAATGAATACAAAATTTGTATCAAAATACCTAAAAAAACTAATAATCATGTTTTTGATGAAAAATTAAATTTCATAGAACATTTATTAATATTTCCAAAATTTTGAAAAAAGAATCTGTATAATTTTAAGGTAATTTTTTTACTTTTGCAGAATTTTAAAAAAATTGTAGGAAAAATTCGAGTTTCAAGATAATAAAATTATTACTAGATTTCTGGAAAATTTTTGAATGATTTATTTAAAACAAATTTTTAAGAGAATCTTTAAAAAGATTTCAAATCAAATTTTAATGTACAAATTAATGTTTCTAGCTTAAAATTGCTTCAAATGATATGATTTTGAAAGTTTATAAGTTTTTCGAATCACTCTTCAACTCATAGCATTGAAAATGATCGCGTGGATTTCTACTTTTTTAAATATTTTAACTGTACAATGTACAAAAGTTAAAATTTTGCAATTTAACTGCATTTAATTTTAAAATTTTAAATTGAAAAGTTTTAAAAGCTTTCATTTTACTCGCTAAAGTTATGAAGCGTTTGAATTAGAATTTTTTACAGCTTTAATTCTAAAAGTTTAAGATCAAAAGTATTACACTTTGAGTGTTTTAATTTGCGTTTGAGTTTTTTTCTTGTAGAAAATAGTTTTAGCTTTTGGCACTTTTTTGTACATATTTTTCCACCAGGGTTAAAATTTTGCAGTTTCTTTTTTTTTTTTTTTTTAATAACGATTATTCATTATTGTCTTTTAATTTCCAACTTTTGATACCTCAGGGTTTACTGTGATTAAATCGCTCGGCGCCTAAACATCCCTTCGAGCCCCTAAACTTCGAGCGCCTAAACGCCCTGGCGCCTAAAAGTCCCACGCCTAAACGCCCAGCGTCTAAACGTCCTGGCGCCTAAATGGCGGCGCCTAAACTTCACGTACCCCGAGTGGTGGGAGGTGTTTCACGGGTTTTCGAGCTCTCGAGTGAAAGCCTGATTTCTCGGGTTCCTAACAACTCAATTATTAGCAATAATAACGCTCGAAATTTTTTTTCGATGGTTCCATTAAAAAGAGCATCTCAAAAACTATCGAAAGGTGTAAAAGCCTGGATTTCGATTTTTTTAGAGTAAGCCCCCTTTCTTCG
>CAKNWT010212873.1:453-12539 GCA_932066315.1 Andricus coriarius
GGTCATCCATATAAAATACATAAGTGACCTTATGCTCGCGCTGGTTAGTGTCGCCGCAGGGGTATCCATCCGAATTTCGTACTGCGAGAGATAGAGGCAGAATTGTGATGCAAAAGGGCAGAGGGCCCATGTTATCGCTCTGAAAGATGCCCATCTGGAAGGTGACGTCGTTTATTGTCACGATAAGTTCCAAATAAGATAGTCAATATAGTTTTCCAATGGGGCATAAATCTCTCCATACATCTCACTATGCTTGGATGAACCTTCAAGTTTTCCTACAGACACATGTTAAGTCTACGAGAGGTTTAAACGAAAGCTTTCCGGTAGTCAATCCAGGCCTTTGACAGGACGCGCTGATGGGCTGCAGCGTCTTTACAGACATGCCTGTCAATTAGCAGGTTCTCTCGACAGCCTGCTACACCTTTTTTCGAGCCACGTTGTTCGTACACCTCACGCCACACAGGCTCATTTCGCCGAACAATCTTGTTGTTTAGGACAGCTGTAAAGATCTTATAAAGTGTGTTACAACAAGTTATTGGCCTGTTATTCTCTGATTTGGACAAGTAGCCTTTTTGCGGTAGAAGTATAGTGCGTCCTAACACCAGCCACTGCGGAATGGGAGTCTCCGACTTTAAATATGAGGTGAATATGCGGGCTAAATGTTGGTGTGTAGAAGTAAACTTTTTCCACCTGAAGTCCTTTATACAATCTGGTTCAGCACCGGAAAAGTTCTTCGTGCCTCTAAGTGCTTTTTTCACCTCTTTGGCAATCATTGATGCACAGTCCTCCTCAGATTTTATTAGGTTGTCGCAAAATTCCTTGAAGTGGATGATATTGTCAGTATCTTCTTTCAACTCAAGTGTTTTCGGGATCTTGTGTACCTCTTTCCAAAAAGTCTCTACCTCGTTGGGCTTGGGTGGATTTTTAACAGAAACAGGGTGATCACTGAACAGGCGAGATGAGTCAGCGATAAACTTTTGGTTCTCCCAGATTCATCTCTCCCTCTTATGTATTCTCCTCCTTGCGTCAGATAACAGCCGTATTTTGTCAACAATATGGTGCTTGATTGTTAGCAGCTTTGAATTGTTCAGTGTGTGATTCAAGATCCTCAGTTCTTGGTCGAACTTTCGAACCCTTTCCAAAAGCGGTCTACCAGTTCTTCGGCTGGGGCTTGATCAAGCAGCGGTTGTGGAAGCGCTCCGCGTACATATCCATTTTTCCATTATCGGTGAACAGGGATAATGCTGGCATCGTAGCAGTCTAGCAAGTCATCCTTGAGTTGATTCGTCCACTCAATGTGGGCGTTTTGCCGGTTCGTCGTCGTGTTTCCATCTAAATTATTGTCAGCACCAGGAACTCTAGGATGATAAGCATTGTTTGCCGCCCCATTGTCGGGTGCTCTGCGCGTTCGATCGTTTTGAACCGCATCTACAACATTTTGGTGTTTTGGTGGAGTCATTTTTGTTCCCACGAGCAGCTATAGAAAGGGTTCGTCCATCCTTGTAGAGCCCAGCGTGCAAGGGTAAGGCTGCATACTCTGAGAGGTCGCCCGGTATCCCAGAGTCACCGTTCAAGACACCTCACCCAGGTGCCATTCAGCTTTCGGCTCGGTTGTTACGCCTCCGCTTAGGGGTTATTCCTTCGGGACCATCCCTGGACAATTGTCCGCGACTGCTTATTAATTATTGTAACCATATTCAGCCGAAATTCTTGGTACAGAGACCCTCTATCCGCAATCACAAAAGCGGCTCACCTACATACAATTTCAAAGCTTTGTACGTCCCAAAATACGTATCGCACCCAAAAAGTTTATGGGACTTTTCGACTATTTTTTTTTTATTCTACCCGCCCTTACAAGGATAAGGATAAGTCGCGGGACACCCTGCATATATATATATATATTCAAACTTGTTCTCGGGTTAAGAAGAACCTGGTTTTCCATCATAGCCACGGACAAAGTCAAGTGACTGATGAGATAATGATGTGATTAGTTAATTTAATACGATTTGTGAAATCATTTGCGATGATGTTGTAGGTACAAAATTAGAAGCATGGTGTAGTTTGCAGTTCGTCTGTTACCTCTGTTATGGTTACACAGCGGCCCCTTGTGTTGAAGGTGACAACAGTCGCCTCTAGATGCTTTCTTAGATCTACCATTATTATTATATAGTATTTATTCAGTTCTGTTTCAGTTTTGATTCCTTAGGATTCGAACCGAAGGGCCTATGACAAAGCCACCGAACGCGTCCTCGGGTTGCGGATGGAGGGTCTCTGTACCAAGGGATTCTTCTGATTATGATTACAATAATTAATAAGCAGTCGTGGACAATTGTCCAGGGATGGTCCCGAAGGAATAAACCCTAAGCGGAGGCGTGACAACCTTGCCGAAAGCTGAATGGCACCTGGGTGATGTGTCTCAAACCGTGACTCTGGGATACCGGGAGAACTCTCGGAGTATGTAGCCTAATCCTTGCATGCGGGGCTCTACAAGGATGGACGAATCCTTTTCCCTAGCTGCTCATGGGAACAACAATGATAACACCAAACATAGTTGTAGTAAGTGTGCTTCAAAACAATCGAACGCGCAGGGCTCCCGACAATGGATCGGACAACAATGACGACTATCCTAGAGTTGGGGGAGCCAATCAAGACGAGGTCAACGCGATTCACCTGCAGAATCTAGTTACTTTTAAGTGAGCCTATCGACTCAGGGACGATCTGCTGGAGTGCTATAATACCAGTATGGCCCCTGCACGGAAAGGTTACATGGCGCGGCTGCATTCTCTGTGGTGCGAGAAACGCCCAGTGCTCTCGCATTTTTCGCATAAACGACTGCGAAACCGTGCCGAGGAACTCCGGAAAAGGGGTTATATAAGCGGGGCGCCTACTCAATCACAGGCAGAACAAGTCGGCAACAGAGAAAGAGAGGCTGCACTGAGAACAACCGCGAGTAGGCATCGTGGAGATTTTCCCGAAGAACCCGACCTCTGGACATAGGACCAAAAGACGAATGCATGAACTCAGCCCAAAGATAGGCTGGGCAAGGCAGTACATGTCCCGCATTCAGTGTGTGATAGACTACATAAAATCTGGCAGGACCTTCACTGCCAAGGTTCGACAGTTCGTGCGCGAACTGCGAATCTGTCATCACACACTCAACAAGTCAAAGGTACTGACCATCAGGCAGCATATTGTTGACAAAATACGAGTACTATCTAACGCTAGGAGAAGTCTAGATTGGAGAAAATCAACCGTTTTTGTCTGACCCATCTCGACTCTTGCAAGACCCTCCAGTTACTATCGTCCACCCGCCCACACCAGAGGAGGTTGAGGCATTTTGTAGAGAAGTCTACGAAGTCTAGCGTCCGCTGAAAGAAAACTCAAAGAATATAAATAGCTTCAAGGAGCTGTGCAGTGCCCTTATAACACGTGAGGAGGAATGCCCACCTATCACTACCGAGGAGGTAAAAAACGTAATAAGAGGCATGAAGAACTATTCCGCTCCGGGACCAGACAGATGATAAGTCTATGGGAAGTTGAATGTGTGTGTGTTAAATAAAGATGAATTGACCATCAAACGTATAATTCCTATCCCACATTAGAAGAAGGATAATTTTTATTATAACGAAATAGTAGGTCCTAAGTGTATCGTCGCCCTAAAGTTATAATACGCCATTTCCCTAAACTGTTAAACTGAGAAAATGAGGTTCAAAGTTTAAACATAATATAATCTACAAAAACGTTGTCAAATGTCGAAATAAGTTTATCGTTCAAAAATAATGCATGATCAAGAAAATTTTAGCACATATTTTAATAATATGAATGTATATTAGCAGATGTGAAAAATTGGTTTGGAACATGGCGTGATATGAGATTAAAAACATTCATTTTTTCTCAGACTTATAGCACGACATGTCCACAAAATATTTATAAATGAACTATTTATAATGAAATTGTTAAGTAAAAAGTTTAACAGAATGATGGTTTACATTATTATATTGTATTACATACCTCGAACTAAATGAATTATACGAAAATTATTGACCTTTGAGTAATATTCCGATGGTTTCTTTTCAGGTTAAATATATTTTTGAAAATTGTTATTTCTCAAATTGAACTTAGGTTATCCATCTAAAATATACACTATGAATTTGGCATTTTTCCACTTATAGCAATACAAAAAAGGACATGGCGTGATATAATTCTAACTTTTAATTAACGTCACTATTTGAATTCATAATTGTAGCAGCCGAGGAAATAAATTTCAGGGAAAAATTTATTAAAAAACAAAGTTTAACCCTTACCGAGCCGAGGAATAATAATATTTCAAAAATTTTTAAAAGTGGGAATGACGTATTATAACTCTAGGGCGACGATATACTAACCGGGAAATATCACTATGTGCCTATAGAAAAGTAACAACTAAAAGAATGTAAAAATCTAAACACTTTAAAAATCTGCAAGAGAAGCCAACCTAATTATATCATTCCACTATTTATTTATTTATTCAAGAAAGTCCCTAGGGCTAAATAGCCTTCTGAAGAACAGGATATTACAAAGTCATTACAAATTTGTGCAAGCACTGAACGGCAGTATACTTGATTATCTTATAATTTAATGTATAAACGAAATAAAATAATTTAATAAGCAGAGTCGAGCTCAGAGTAAGTATCAGATTAGGTATTAGATTATTGCGTAGTAATTAGTATTGAGTGATTAATTAATTAGTAGCTTTCTGTGCATTTTAAGGTATATATGAGGAATGAAAAACTGTATGATTAAGAAATAAATATTTACAAAAGTTAATGAAGATAGAATGAGATTCGAAGATGAAATATTCGAGAACTAAAAGTGATAGTTTACCAGTGAGTAATTTCAAGAGTTGGATTAGGAGTATTGTACAGATATTTGAAAAAGAGATTTTTAAAATGATACAGGGAAGGTGCATTTCTAATATCGTATGAAAGTTTATTCCATAACCGGGCACCTCTTACTATAAATGATCTTTGAAGCCGACATGTTCTGTGAAAAGGAATCCTAAGGATTTTATGTCCTTTACGAAGCTTAGACTGTGCTGGAAGGTCTCTGTCTACAAATTGGCGGAGGTTAAATAGATACTCAGGAGCTTTGTTCTGAAAAAGAGTATAGAGCATATTACCCATAAAAAATTATCTTCTCTTGGCGACATTAAGCAGACCAGCCCTATGTCTGTATGAAGTTATGTGTTCGTATTTAGGCAAATTGTAGATAAAACGGACGCAGGCGTTTAACGCACACTCGAGCTTTAAATTTAAATCGTCGGACAAACCATCGTATACCAAACAACCGTAGTCAAAGTGTGGCAAGATTAGACTCTTAACCAAAAGTATCCGAGTAGAGGTAGGTACATAAATAGTCCTTATTCATATCGACTGTCCCGAAGAATAAGTCACTAACCAATTTTTCCGAAAACAGAGCGTATCAACTGTATTATGCTTCGCTAGAGTGTCGTATCTCCATTTAAAAGTACATAGAGATACGACACTCTACCGAAGTAAAATATAGTTGATACACTCTGTATACGGAAATCTTTGTTAGTGACTTATTCTTCTGGACAGTCGATATATAGTTGCTGTAAAATACTGTATGTTTTTCTCGAGATGCTCTGCACGTGTTCCTTCCAAGACAAGGTACGGTTATGGAAATATCCCAGATCTTTAACTACTTCTGAGAAAGGGATAGCGAGATTGTCGATACAAGGTAGTGGAAATGATGCCAATTTTTCAAGTGACGGAGATGAAGTAGGTCCAACAACAATTGCCTGAGTTTTGCCCGGGTTAAGAGTAAGTCCATTATTCCAGGCCCAGAGGATCACACGATCAATATCCTCCTGGACTAGAACAAGTAATCTACTTAGTGAAGAAATTGGTCCCGATAAATAAATTTTGAAATCATCAGCATATTTGTGGTAGTTGCAATGTTGCAGTTCATTTCCAAGGTCAGATCTGAACAAATTGAAGAGGAGGGGTGCCAGAATGGAGCCCTGTGGAACCCCAAACTTGACCTCACCCCAATCAGAAAGCCTACCACTACTATTAAGAATTCTGTGAGACCGATTATTAAAGTAGGATGTAAACCATTTTATGACAGAGTTTGATACGTTGAAAGATTTTAGCTTTTGTAGGAGTAACTTATGGTTAACCATATCAAATGCCTTCGAAAAATCAAACAGAACAACAATCGTGATCTCTCTGTTATCCATTGCTAATTTGAGATCCGTCGTTACCTTAAGGGCATGTGATACATAACCAATTATCGATTTTAGCAGTGTTAGGTTCCCCCGGCTTTGTTCCTACAATAATAAAGATTTTGCCTTAAAAATTTGGGGAATGATACCGAACATGCAAACGGACGTCCCCGAACTCTTCTGTTGTTGAATAATTAAAAAAAAATTCATTCTGCTAAATTTGATTAATATGTGTGTATTTTGAGGTTATGCGTGTTACAATTCTCCCCACAGCTTTACTTCCAAACTACACAATATTTTTGGTCGAAAACTTAGGACAAGTAATAAAACAATATTTCATAAATAATTTAATTTATGCTCGTTAGGACGCCCTCACTGCCACTCGGTACAATAGATACCAACATTATCGGAATGACAGAGCCTTGACAACCGATCCTAACCCCTAAATAGTGCATATACAGAAAAATTTTATTCAGCAGAATATATTTGTTTGCTATTATCCCTTAAAAAAAGAGTTCGCGGACGTCCGTTACTCTATTTTATAGCATCTCCGAATTCAGTTTTTACAAATTTAAAGTTTTGTGGACGAAACCCCGGGGGAACTGAATCCGATTGAAGTATCACATGCCCTTAACCATCTATATGGAATAGAATAGAATACTGCTAATTAAAATTGAACCACGCAATACTTTCATAATTTTATTTTTTTGAACTGGCCTGCATCTCATAACAAGGAAAGGGTAGATTCGTTTCGGGTAATTCGATGCGCTCTGGAGTCTCCACTCGCGCTCCAGGGAGTCTGGCGCTAAAATTTGAAGAGGGTGAGCGGCTTGGTCTCGAAAATACACGCTCAGCTAGTACTGAGAGGCACTGCATTTTTTTCCATTGTTCTTTTCTTTTTGTTTATAACGTAGAATATAAACATTTTTTCAAAAAACCGAATCTAGCCGGCAGAACAGACCAATATTTAGA
Organism: Andricus coriarius; assembly: GCA_932066315.1. NCBI lineage: Eukaryota > Metazoa > Arthropoda > Insecta > Hymenoptera > Cynipidae > Andricus > Andricus coriarius. The sequence continues at coordinate 7,652 of CAKNWT010212873.1, forward strand.
TGAGGTATGCAAAACATCAGACCGAAATATTCAACCGTACGGCCGGAAACTGACATCCCGTTTTATAATGCTGATAAGGACCCTTAAGGCAGGATTCTACTTTCGAACGCGCGAAAAAAAATGCTATTTTTGTGAAGTTGTTTTCAAACATTAAGAAAGATATTGATGTAGGGTTTACTACGCTTAATAAATATACTCCTAAAATACATTTAAAAAAAAAATTATTTTATTTTATGCGCTCTATATACATTTAAATGGCACTTTATCGAATTCACGTTTTTTTTCGATTGTTAAAAAAATCTCCGAAGCTACCAAATCGATTGGTCTGAAATTTTTACCACATATTCTTTACGTATACATCAACCGTTGGTAGCAGATTTTTTCATTTACATGCAAGAAAAACAAAATGGCGGTAATTCGAAACACACGAAAAATGAAAGCACACATTTTTTGTGCTTATTTTTTGCAAAAAAATTATGGTAAAAATTTTTTTTATATAAATCTGCTACCACCGGTTGATGGATATGTATGGAATATGTGGTAAAAACTGTAGACCAATCGATTGGGTAGTTTCGGATATTTTTTTAACAAGCGGTAAAAAACGTGGTTTCGAGAATGTGCCATTTGAATGTATATAGAACGCATAAAATAAACTAAAAAAATTTGAATGCATTTTAAGAGTATACTAGAGCATCATATGCGCGCTCCTCGCGCGATCAATGTACTTCCATGTAATTATTTTATTTTGAAATGAAGTTTAATAAAATACCATGAAATTAATTTTTACTTCAATAATTTTAATGTATACACGGCTTCGCATCAATACCCTCTCACGATGCAGAATAAATAATTGTGCAACTCTAAACATTTTCATGCAACTTTGGACAAAAACCTATAGAAGTTCGGCTTGTACAAATTTTCATATAAATACACAGTATCTGACCTCGACTCGAGAAGAGTCCAGATGTCAAGCCTTTTCGAGCGCGCATAGCACTCGGATGGATGGATGACCATCTTCGACGTATACAACCGAGTTACTGTGTATTTTTTTCTGCGTTTTAACCTCGGTTTTAACTAATGTAGAGCAGGAGGTTTGACGGGAGGGTTAATTACATCGACAAATTGCCAAACGTTGAAAAATATCCAAATTCTGATTGTTGTTATGAAAGTTGTTTAAATAATTAATAATTCTTGTAAATTTACAAAAAAACATAGAAAAGAGCATCCGAAAGACAATCTCAGTTGACTCCGTAAAGAAATTGTGTTTATTCCTTAAAAAATACCCAAACTCTGAATATGTTCATGAAAAATATTTAAATAATGAATAATTATTGTGAATGTGCAAAGTAATGTACGAAATTCTTACTTTATACTTATACTTTATACTTTTTTTTATACTTGTACTTTATACTTTTTTGCTTCCGTAAAAAAATTGAACCGATTCCTTTGAAAATAGTCAAACTCTGAATATGTTTAGGAAAATTGTTTAAATAATTAATAATTATTATAAATTCGCGAAGTATCGTAGGAAATAGTCCTCGAAAAGACATTCTTAGTTGCCTTGGATTTGCCGATAAAAATGGTTTCAATAATTAATAATACTTAGGAATTTATAAAGTATCACAAAAAAAAGTTATCGGAAAGATATTCTTATAGTTAATTCTGTAAAAAATGTAGCCCATTCGTTGATAAATAACCAAACTCTGAATTTGTTTATGTGAATTGTTTAAGTAATTAATAATTCTTGTAAATTGACGAAGAAACATACCCAAACTCTGAATATATTTATGAAAATGGTTTAACTAAATAATAATTATTGCTAATGTGCAAAGTAATGTAGGGAAGTCTTATTGGAAATACCTACTTTCTTTCTTTCGTAAACAAATTGAGCCTATTAGTTTCAAAACAGCTAAACTCTCAATTTGTTTCTGAAAATTGTGTTAATAATTAATAATACTTGAGAATTTACAAATTATCCCAGAAACAAGTCATCGGAAAGATATTCTTAGTTAATTATGTTGAAAAATGTAGCCTATTCGTTGACAAATAGCTAAACTCTGAATTTATTTATGAATATTCTTCAACTAATGAATAATTATTGTATATTTGCGAAGTATTGTAGAAATCTTGATTCACTAAACTAATTGATCCTATTCGTTGAAAAATGGCCAAGTTCTTGATTTCTTTATGAAAATTGTTTAAGTCATTAATATTTCTTGGAAATTTGCAAGGCATCATATAAAAAGTCATCGGAATGATATTTTTAGTTAATTCTGTACAAAAATGTAGCCTATTTGTTAAAAAATAGCCAAATTCTACATTTTTTAATGAAAATGGCTTAATTCATGATTAATTCTTGAAAATTTACAAAGCAGCATAGAAAAGAGTCATCAGAAAGATTTTTCATATCAACATAGAAAAAATTAATCAGAAAGATATTCTTGATTAATTCTATGAAAAAAATTAGCCTATTGATTGAAAATAGCTAAAATCTGAATTTGTGACGCAACGTAGAAAAAGAGACTTCGGAAAGACATACTTAGTTGACTCCGTAAACAAATTGTGCCTATTCCTTAAAAAATAGCCAAGCTCTGGATACGTTGATGAATATTGCCTGAATAATTAATAATTATTGTAAATTTTCAAAGCATCATACATAGGAAAGAGGTATTTGAAAAACATTTTTGATTGATTCCGTAAACAAATTGAGCCTATTCGTTGAAAAATTGTCAAACTTTTAATATATCAATCGAAATTGTTCAAATATCTAATAATTCTTGTAAATTTATAAAGCAACATAGAAAATAGTGATCAGAAAGATATTCTTAGGCGACTCCGTAAACAAAAAATGTGCCTATTCCTTGAAAATTACCCAAACTCTGAATATGTTTATAAAAACTGTTCAAATAATTAATAATCATTGTAAATGTGCAAAATATCGTAGAAAATAGTTATTGGAAATACATTGTTTTTTGATTTCCTAAACTAATTGATCCTCTCGTTGAAAAATGGCCGAGCTCCTAATTTGTTTACACACATTTTTTAAATGACTAATAAGTCTTGTAAATTTGCAGAGCAATATAGAAAAAAGTTATCGGAAATATATTCTTATTTAATTCTGTTAAACTCGAGCCTACTCCTTGAAAAATAGCCAAACTCTGAATATGTTTATAAAAATTATTTGAATAATTAATAATTATTGTCAATTTTCAAAGCATCATCGAAAAATTCATCGGAAAGATATTCTTAGTTAATTCTGCAAAAAATTAAGCCTATTCGTTGAAAAATAGCATGAAAATTGTTTAAATGGTCAAAAATTATTGTAAATTTACAAAGCAACAGAGAAAAGAGTAATCGGAAAGATGTTCTTAGTTGACTCCTTAAACAAATTGTGCCTATTCTTTGGAAAATAGCCAAACTCTGAATATGTTTATGAAAATTGTTGCAAATAATTAATAATTATTGTATATTTGCAAAGTATCCCAGAAAATAGTTATTGGAATTACATTCTTTCTTGATACCCTGAACTAATTTATCCTATTCGTTGGAAAAAGGCCAAGCTCATAATTTGTTTATGAAAATTGTTTAAATAATTAATAATTCTTGGAAATTTGCAAAGCATCATACAAGAAAGTCGTCGGGATGATATTCTTAGTAAATTCTGTAAAAAAATGTAGCCTGTTTGTTAAAAAATTGCCAAACTCCAAATTTTTGTATGAAAACTATTTAAATTATTATTAATTCTTGTAAATTTACAAAGCAACGTTGAAAAGAGTCATCAGAAATACTTTTCATAGCATCATAGAAAAAAGTTATCGGAAAGATATTCTTAGTTGAATCTTTAAACAAATTGTGCCTTTTCTTTGGAAAATAGCCAAACTCTGAATACGTTTATGAAAATTGTTGAAATAATTAATAATTATTGTATATTTGTAAAGTATCGTAGAAAAAACTTATTGGAATTACATTTTTTCTTGATACCTCGAACTAATTTATCCTATTCGTTAAAAAAAAGGCCAAGCTCATAATTTGTTTATGAAGATTATTTAAATAATTAATAATTCTTGAAAATTTGCAAAGCATCATACACAGAAGTCATCGGAATGATATTCTTAGTTCATTCTGTAAAAAAATGTAGCCTATTTGTTAAAAAATAGCCAAACTCTCAATTTTTTAATAAAAATTGTTTCAATTATTATTAATTATTGTAAGTTTACAAAGAAACATAGAAAATAGTCATCAGAAAGACTTTTCATAGCATCATAGTAAAAAGTAATAGAACATATATTCTTGGTTAATTCTATAATAAATTTAGCCTATTCGTTGAAAATAGCCCAAATCCGAATTTATAAATAAACATAGAAACAGAGTCTTCGCAAAGACATACTTAGTTGACTCCATAAACAAATTGTACCTATTCCTTGGAAAAAAGCTAAGCTCTGGATATGTTGATAAACATTGTTTAAATAATTAATAATTATTGTAAATTTTTAAAGCATAATACATAGGAAAGTGTTATTTGAAAAACATTTTTTATTGATTTCGTAAACAAATAGAGCCTACTCGTTGAAAAATGGTCAAACTCTTAATTTGTTTATCAACATTATTTAAATAATAATTAATGCTTTGAAATTTGCAGAGCATTATAGAAAAATGTCACAGGGAAGATATTATTATCTAATTCTGTAAAAAATTGAGCCTTTTCATTGAAAAATAACCAAACTCTGAATTTCCTCACAAAAATTGTTTAAATAAATAAATCATAATTCTTTGGAATTTCTAAAGTACTGCTGGAAAATCATCATCATGAAAAAAACTCATTGAAAAGAAATTCGTAGTTGATTCCGTGAACAAATTAAGCCTATTCGTTGAAAAATAGATAACTCTG
>CAKNWT010213253.1:521-12053 GCA_932066315.1 Andricus coriarius
ATAGTTATTTGTGATACAAGTGCGCGAAATAGGTGATTGTGTGCGAGTGTGAATTTTGCAGCATAAGCCGGAGGCTTGAAGCATGAGTCGGTGGTTAGCGCACGAGCGAAGCGAGTGTGAAAACGTAGACGTGTGCTTCGAGCCGCAGGCGAATGATGCAATCACGCAAGTTAGCAATCATCTATGCGCACTCATTTCGAAAGTGCGCATGCGCAGCTTTTTCACCAGTGCCCAAAGTAAGCCATCTTCAAACTGCGCATGCGCGAAAATTGTTTCGCGCACAGTTTGGTCAAATAAGGTCCTTTAGACACCATTTAGAAGCATGAAAAGGTCAACTTTTCAGGTGGATGTTGCCAAAACATATATATGGGTCTATAACTTAATTCGTGCGGTTTTTTTAAAACTTATAACGTTATATAATAATAATTGTTATACCATAGTATTATTCGAAGTATTGCACATCTGAAGCTATGACTTTTGCCCATCTTTCTAGCGATTTGTGGATTCCATCCCGGCACGTTTCGATTCAATCATTGCGAAATCAACGTGCCTACCTCTGGAAAAATCAATATGTACGCGGAGCGCTTCCCGAACCGCTGATTGATCAAGCTGCAGCCGAAGATGAAGAAGCAACATTAAGACCAACCGCGGAAAGCAGGCACCTTTTGAGAGATAATCACGATTTCAGGACAAGAAGGAACATTAACATGAAAATTCCTCTGAAGCCCCAAGATCTGGCTGAAATGGATACCTCCCTTCATGGAGAAATCTCGCAAGAGTCCGACCTCTGGACCATCAATTGCTCAGATTATGGTGCTGCGAGAGCTTTGGCTGATTCAAGTCGAAGGCTCAAACCAATGATGGATCAAAAGACCAAAAGACGCTTACATCAACTGAACAAGAAGATTGGATGGGCAAGACAGAATGCGTCCCGTGTTTAATGCGTGATTGACTACATAAGATCTGGTAGACCGTTCATGGAAAGGGTTCGAAAGTTCGCCCAAGAACTGAGGAACTTGAATCACACACTAAACAAGTCAAAGCTGCTGACAATCAAGCAGCATATTGTTGACAAAATACGGCTGTTATCTGACACAAGGAGGAGAATACAGAAGAGGGAGAGATGGATCAGGGAGAAGCAGAAGTTTCTCGCTGACCCATCTCGCCTGTTCAGTGATCACCCTGTTTCTGTCAAAAAATCCACCCAAGCCCAACGAGGTAGAGACTTTTTGGAGAGCGGTATACAAGATCCCGAAAACACTGAAGTTGAAAGAAGATACTGGCAATATCATCCGCTTCAAGGAATTTTGCGAATCAAGAACTTCTGGTAGAAGAAGTTTACTTCTACACACCAACATTTGGCCCGCATATTCACCTCGTATTTAAAGTTAGAGACGCCCATTCCGCAGTGGCTGGTGTTAGGACGCACTATACTCCTACCGAAAAAAGGCAACTTCTCCAACCCAGAGAAATACAGGCCAATAACTTGTTTGAACGCGCTGTATAAGATCTTTACAGCTGTCCTAAACAACAGGATTGTTCGGCGAATTGAGCCTGTGTGGCGTGACATGTACGAACAACGTGGCTCGAAAAAAGGTGTAGCAGGCTGTCGAGAGAACCTGCTAATTGACAGGTGTGTCTACAAAGACGCTGCAGCCTATTCACGCGTCCTGGAAATGGCCTGGATTGACTACCGGAAAGCTTTCGATTCAACCTCTCATAGACTTATCATCTGTCTGTTGGAAAGCTTGGAGGGGCATCCACACATAGTGAGATGCATAGAGAGATTGATGCCTCTTTGGAAAACTAGATTTACTATCTCATCTGGAAATTATCGTGTGACAAAAAACAACGTCACCTTCCAGAGGGGCATCTTTCAGGGCGATTCCATGAGCCCTTTACTTTTTAGCATCACACTTCTGCCTCTATCTCTCGCACTATGAAATTCTTCTGGATACCTCTGTGGCGACACTAACCAGCGCGAGCATAAGTTCACTCATGTATTTTATATGGATGACGTGAAGCTCTATGCCTCTGATAAAGGCAAACTTCAAACTGCCATAAATATCGTCAAGAAGTACACAGGAGAGATTGGGATGGACTTTGGATTGGATAAATGTGCTAAAATTCATCTGAAGGACGGAAAGATTGTTGGCGTGCCCGAGGACCCTGAGCTTGTGGATATAGGCGTTATCAGACATCTTAACACTGGAGAGACCTATACATACCTGGGCATGCCTCAAAGCCGCATTCAGGACGTAACATCAGTAAAGGAGTCTCTCCGAAGCAAATACAAGCATCTTCTTCGACATATTTGGTCTTCCAATCTGTCAGCGTTGAACAAGATATCTGCGACTAGCATGCTTGCTGTCCCGGTTCTACTCTACTCGTTTGGGGTGGTTCAATGGACGAAGAACGAACTGAAGACCCTGGATGTCACCACACGTAAGATCATGCATATGCATAAAAGCTTGCATATCAATTCGTCAGTTCCGCGATTATACATTTCACGCCGTCAAGACGGACGCGGACTTCTAAATCTCCAGTGTCTTCATAACCGAATAGTTCTAAGTTCAGCTTATATCGTAGCCAATGGCAGAGATCCTCTCCTAAAAATGGTCAGGAACCACGAGATGATTGGGAAAGGAGCGTTCCTTTACAAAGCCGCGGAGCAAGCGGCCGAAACCCTTGGCCTGAATTTTAACATCAGAAGTGAAGAAAGTACATTACTCCATCTAGATGCTTCACTTCTGAAAGCCGAAGTGAAGAAAGCAGAAGTTCAAAAATTCCATCAAGAGCTACTCGACAAGAAAATGCACGGAAATTTTCACAGAAATGCAGAAAAACAGTCCTTGTCGAAAGAGGAAAACTTTTGCTTTCCTCAGATCATCAGGGTTTAATTCAGGTACAGAGGGTTTCATTTTCGCATGCCAGGACGGTGTCATTTCCACCTTAGCATACCGTGACCGCATTTTATGTCAAGAAGTTCCGAGCGATAGGTGCAGGGCGTGTCATGCACACGCTGAGTACCTGGAACACATACTATCAGGGTGTCCCACCCACGCAGGAACGACGTACATCTACATACATAATGCGGCCTTAAGAGTCCTTTATTACCATATTTGTCGCTCTTACTATGTTGGCCGCGACCCTGCCCTGCCGAACGCTCCAATGACACTTTTGGCTGCCCAGGACGTTCTTCGTCTGCCAAGCTGAAATCACCACTTTTAAATCGAGCAAACTACTTTTGGCACGTTCGCTCAGCTATAGCATGTTCACCATACACTTCCACCAAAATACGATGACTTTCGGCAGCAGTTTTCTTCATATGAAAATAATAAAGGAGAACTCCTCGCAAAAATACTTTTTCAGGCACAAAGTTCGACATATTTAAGTGAACAAAAATTATAGCTGTTTGCGCTTCAAATGCATGACATATACATATACTGAAAAAGATGCACAACTACAGTAGCTTTCCAATGCATGTCGGATGTTTGAAACGATGGAATAATAATCAAGTTACGCCATCTCTTAGCAAACCTCACGAATTAAGTTATGGTTCAATATATCCGAAAACCACATCACTGCCAAGGAGAAAGAAAAGGAGGAGTGGTATCAAGACCTTAAAAAGGAGCTGCAAAGACTGTACCCAAAATATTTTGTACAAGTCATTGTCCTTGTGATAGGTGCTCTCGGAGGTGCGAAACTATCACTGGTTCGTAACCTTAAAACCATACCCGCGTGCCAAAAATATGCCAAGGCACTTGCGAAATGGATGCAGAAGGCTATCATCCTTGGGTCGCTTCGTGTCCTCAAAACACACGAGGGTTTCGCCGGCCTGTCGTTATGATTTCGTCGTGCCCTGTGACCACCCATCTCACGGTTGTGAGACGTGGCCATGAGTGTGATTTACCCCGGTCTTACTGGGAGCGGGTGTCATTTTTAGATGGCAGTTGCTCCCAGTGAGACATTGCGGTGGTTGTTTAACCTTATTTTTTAATTATATAATATAGATCAATAATTTAATCAAAATGTCACTTAAGTATCTTTTTATTTTCGATAGTACCATTCTTGTTGTAAATTTTATGTATGAGTACTATTTTCGTGTACTGAGGTATTTTTGTCGTCGGATGCACCCTTTCCGAAGTAATTGTCAGAAACCATTCTTTGGTTTTTTTTTCTTCGATTTAAGGGTGTTTTTATTAAAGATCCCGAGTCAAACTTATTATATATTAATTTCTAATGCCTTAGGAAATATGTGTGTCAAATATCAAAACTTTAACAATTTTTGTTATTGGAAACAGTCTAATTTTGACTGGACTAACGAAGCGTTTATAATCCAAACAATCTTCTCGCTTAGTTGATCTTCGGGTACAGCTCTGGGTCAGATTTGCTCGGCATGACAAAGTATCGCAATACACAAACATATGGCTATGTATACGTTTTCTGAAATATAAGTACAAATTTTATTAACGGCTTTGAACTCTGCTGTAAATCCCTTATATTGAAATGCAAGGGGATCCATGTAAGAACCTAACCGGGAACTTATAGGAAAAATCTGAGTGTTAAACCTTTTTATAAAAACAACAAGTAATTCAAATAAACTTCAAACACAACTTCCGTAAAATTAAAAACTTTAATGATTAAATCAAATTAATTGAAAATTAAAATTAATACCATTACTAAGTTTTATTCTATATGCTACAGATTTTCACAAATATGATTTGGGTTTCATATATTCATTTGGTGTTATACTATACATACGGCGTGTACGTTATACATTCGGACAATAACGGTATATATATAATTAAAAGCTTGTTATAAGGACAACCGTGGAATCAGAATAATCCTGTTTTGAAGACATTCCAGATTAAGTATTCCGCGAAAACCTTGACGGCGTGAGATGTAAAGTCGCGGAACAGACGACTGAAGGTGCATACTTACATTCATGTGCATAACTTATCGTGGCCCGATATCCTTCGTCCATGGAACCGCTCCAAATGACTACAGTAGTAGCAGGACGGCAAGCATGTTCGTTGTAGATACTGTGTTCCTCGCCGACAGTTCGGAGGACCAAATCTGTCAAATGAGACGTTTGTGTTTACATCGGAGACCATTCTTAATAGATGTTATGTTCTGAATGCGGCTTTGTATCATGCCCAGGTATGTACAGGACTCTCTAGCGCCAACGTGTCGTATAGCGCTTCTATCGACGAGATCAGGGTCTTCGGTATGCCTTTAAATTTTCCTCGCTTCAAATTAATCTTGGCGCATTTCTCTAACAATCTCTAGAGCTAGATTTAGTTGCTCTTTATTTTTTGGATAGATCTGGAGATCATCCATGTAAAATACATGAGTGACCTTCTGCTTTCGATTTGCAGTTTTGCCGCAGCAGAATCCTTAGGAATGGCGAAGTGCGTGAGATAGTGGCAATAATGTGAGGCAAAAGAGGAGAGGGCTCATGGTGTCGCCCTGAAAGACTCATCTCTGAAAGGTAACGTTGTAAGTTGTCACACGATGTTTTCCAGATGAGATAGTAAATCTGGTTTTCCAAAGCGGTCTTAATGTCTCTATGCATCTCGCATGTGTGGATATGAACCTTTAAGCTTTCCAACAGACAGATGGTATGTTTATGGGAGGTTGAATCGAAAGCTTTCCGCTAGTCAATCCAGGCCATCGATAGGTAGCGCTTGTAGGATTCTGCGTCTTTGCAGACACATCTATCGATAGGCAGGTTCTCCCGACATCCTGCTACGCCTTTCTTTGAGATGCGTTAATCTTACATCTCTCGCCATAGAGGCCCGATTGTCCGGACAATGCTATCACTTGGGATAGTTGCGATGATCTTATGCAGCGTGTTCATACAAGTTATAGACCTGTAATTCTTAGGATCAGACTAGTTGCGCATCTTCGTGAGGAGCACCGTGCCTCTTTCCACTAACCACTCCGGAACAGGCGCTTCCCACTTTAGATATGAGATGAAAATGAGGGCAGAAGCTGGTGGGTTGAAGGGAGTTTTCTCCACCAGAACGTCTTGATACCATCTGGTCCCGGAGCGAAATAGTTCTTCATGCACCTTAATATTTTTTGACTTCCTCGGTAGTGATAGGTGTGTATTCCTCCTCAGGTGTTATGAGGGCGTTGCACAGCTTCTTGAAGCAATTTATGTCCTTTGAGTTTTCTTTCAGTGGATACTGGACTTCGTAGACATCTCTCCAAAATGCCTAGACCTCCTCTGGTTTGAGCGGGTGGTCGACAGTAACTAGAGGGTCTTCGATGAGTCAAGATGGGTCAGAGAAAAACTGTTCATTTTCTCTGACCCGCCTCTCCCTCTGCTCTAGACTTCTCCTAGCGTCAGATAGTACGCGCATTCTGTCAACAATATGCTGCCTGGTGGTCATCAGATTTGATTTGTTAAGTGTGTGATGACGAAACGCTCGCGAACCGTCGGACCTTGGCAGTGAAATTGCTACCAGATGCCATGTAGTCAATCACACACTGATTGCAGGAAGCGTACTGTCTTACCCAGCCCATCTTTGTACTAAGTTGATGCATCCGTCTTTTGGTCTTATAATCGGTCGTTGATTTTATTTTACGTTTTGCATCCGCTAATGTTCTCGCTGCATTATACAGACTACAATTGATAGTCCAGCGGTCGGACTCTTCGGAAAATCTGCACAAAGCTCGTCATCCAGTTCGGCCAGATCTTTGGGATTCAGAAAAACCTGGACGTTGATATTTCTCTTGGTCCTAAAGCATCGCTTTTCCTCTATCGGATGCCTGCCCGCGGTTGGCCTCAGTGTCGCCTCTCTTTTTCTGCTGCCAGCTGGTTCCGGCTGCGGTTGAGTAGGCGCTCCTCTTACTCTATCGCTTTATCCGGAGGTCCTCGGCACGGTCTCGCAGACATTGATGGAAAAAGTGCGAGAGATCTGGGTGTTTCTCGCACCACAAAGCATACAGTCACCTCATGTAAACTTCTCATTTAGTGGCCATACTAGTATCGTAGCACTCCAGCAGCTCGTCCCTGAGTCGATCCATCCACGCAAAAGTATTGAGATTTTTCCAGTCCATCGCATTGTCTCTGTTTTGATTGGCTATCCCAACTCTTGGGTAGTCGGCATTGTTGTTCGACTAATTTTGGGGAGCCCTGCGCGTTCGATTGGTGTGAACCGCACTTTTACAACTATTTTTGGTGTTATCATTGTTGTTCTAACGAGCAGCTGGGGAACAGGGTTCGTCCAACCCTCTAAAGCCCCGCATGTAAGGATAAGGCGGTTTACTCTGAGAGGTCGCCCAGTATCCCAAAGTCAATGTATTTAGACACCTCACCATGGTGCCATTCAGCTTTCGGCACGGTTGATATGCCTCCGCTTGAGCGTTCTTCCGCCGGGACCATTCCTGGACAATTGGCCGCGACTGCTCTCGAGTGTGCTACAGAAAACTGCTGTCCGAAAATCGTAGTTGGAGAAAATTTGGCACTTCACGTTTTGGACAATTGACTCTATCTCCCTTAGAGCGTTCGGCAAGGCAGGGTCGCGGCCCGCACCGTAAGAGCGACAAAGATGGGAATAAAGCACTCTTAGGGCCGCATTATGTCTGCAAGGACTGTTTTTCTACATTTCTGTGAAAATTTCCGTGCATTTTCTTGTCGAGTAGCTGTTGGTGAAATTTCGCAACCTTTACTTTCTTCACTTCGGCTTTTAGAAGTGAAGCATCTAGATAGAGTGTATATATATATAAATATAGTAAAATGGGCTCATAAATATTTTATCTATCTTTTCCATTATAATTAGGTCACGAATTTACAATTATCATACTGGCTTTGCTACTGTATCGTCAGAGATAAAAAAAGTATAGTTGTAACTGAGTTATTTAAATTAAGTTAAATATATTTGTATAACAACACACAATAATCCAGCTAATTAAAAATTAAACTTGTTTCAGGTACCGCAAGATATAAATTTCACGAATGATAGACATAAAGATTGATGGAATTAATGAAGAAAAATTTTCTTTTGATTCTCAAACATCAATGTACATAGTCAATGTACATAGTCGGAGAAAATACAAAAAAAAGAGAAAGAAAAGCACAGTAATGGTAGAAATCAAAGCGAAGAAATATGATAAAAATAAACCTGCAGTCAATTTTTCAAAGATTACACCAAGTTTGAAAAACGCGCCGTCAGAATATATATCTTGTACAACTCACTGAACTCTGAATGAAGAAATTGTTTATATATCGTAGGTGTAAATTGGAGAAGAAACGAAGACTGAAAAATTTCTATAACTAAATTACAGAATGTTACATTCAGCTCTACTAATTAAAGAGACCAAGAATTTCTGACATATACAGTACATCACCAAAGCATCATTTGCTAAAAGTAGGTTTGTTTGAGGTCGACCTGAGATGGTAAACTATTTTCGGAATCTGCATTTGAACCACGACAGTACCTTCTTGTTAGCAAAATCAAGTAAGATGTTTGCAGAACTTTAAGAAGAAAATTCCGGTGACACGATGTATAACTTTCCTATTAATTCACTATAAGTTCAATAAATAAATAAGTTTATATTTTTAATAGATTTTTCTTAAATACACTCTCTCTCTCTCATTTCACGTTCATCCAGTTTTCCTGATAATCAAGGTATTAGATCCTGAACTTTTTCCCCCAGTGAAAATATGAAACGCTAAGAGCAAAAGCGAACGAAAAAATAAACGTACGCAGAAGCGAAGTAAAAACACGCGAGAGCAAAAACGACCTGAGAAAAGGCGAGAGGAAAAACGAACCGAGATTAAAGGGGGAAGGTTCCCCCACTTTGCTCCTTTACTTTACAACCAAATTATAATTTAAGGCAAAAAACAATTTTCAATACAAAATAAAAATTTTGATCATTTTTAAGATTATAGGTATAAATATAATTTTCCTAAGATTCTTAAAAAAATTGTCAAAGATTTTTTAATATTTCTGTATGTCAATCAAAATTCCAATAAAAAATATAAGTTTTAACTAACCCTTTGAAGCATACATCTTTCCTTTCAGTCAAATTCATCGAAACTGGGTATATATAGGTTTTCGAGGTCAGAACAACTAAATGCGAAATGGTGGATTCAACGTAAGAATTGCGAAATTGAGAATGGCGGATCCAGTCTGGCAGAATGAAAATAAGAAAGTGATCATTCTTAGCATTACCCAGAGCTAACGGCGGGGACGTGACGAATTGTAGCTCCATATTTTTTTTATTTTTTTTAATTTTTAATTTTTTTTTTAGATTTTTGTGTTCTTATTGTTTTTTTTTTATTGTTTTTTTTTCTCTTTTTTCCTACTAATATTTCCAGTTTTATCATTGAATATCATCTCATATTCAAATTGTTTTATTGGTGATAAAGAGCAAAGCAGTTCCGTTTCGATGTCAGGCATAGAGGAACATTGCATTCCTTGCAAATCCAGTTCGAAGCTTGGCTACGTCTTCTTTCCACAGACAACTGCGGCTTATATTTGTTCGTGTCCGAGCACTTACGTTTCCTACCTCGTTGCGCAGGTAGTTTCCCACCCACTAGCTGATTTACCAAAGCCAGACGGAATTGCTTCAAGTTGTGAAGTGGGTTGACACCTTTCGCTTTGTATAAAATGAAAGAATTCACTACAGCAACATCCAGATAGTGCCAGAATATCCTGAACCACCACTTCTTGGATTTTCGATCAATTTTATAGGTAGCTACCAAACGATCAGCTTCATCAACATATCCCATATGGTCGTTATAATCTTTGCAAATAACAGGACATTCGACAGATAACGCAGATCCGTCTTTTTGTTTCCGCTCCACTGTTGTTTTTTCTGAAGGATCATGGAAGTTTGACAGAAATTGAACAACTTTCTTATCCTTCCATTTGATCCATCGAAGAACAGTGCTTGAAGTCTGAAACTCGAATTTCCCTACATTCAAGCTCTTGTCTGATTCCTGTTTCTTCGGTAATCCAGATCGATTTGAACGAACTGTGCCACTCGCGAATATTTTGTCTTTTTTCAGAGATGATAGAAGTTCAGTACTGGTGAAAAAATTATCGAAATAAACCTGATGATTTCCCCCAACGAGCCCACGTGTCAGATCTTTTACCACTCTTGAGCCCAATTGTTTCTCAACAGAATCAGTTTTACCAGTATAGAGCTGGAATTCACACACGTATCCCGACTCATCAGCTCGAGTCCACTGCTTATACCCTCTTTTTACAGGTTTAGCGGGCATTAATTGTTTCATGCTGTGTCGCGCTTTGAATTTTATCATCATTTCGTCAACTGATTGGTGTTCTCCAGGCCTCCAACAGCTTTTGAACGTATGTGAGAGCTCATCTAAAAGGGGCCTCAACTTATACAACTTATCGTAGTTGGGTTCCCCTTTCTTTGGTTCAGCTGATTCGTCACTTAGATGCAGATAACTCAGTAAAAACCCGAATCTGTTCACGGACATCAAGGGAGCGATGAAATCTTCGTGTAGTTGTGGATTACTACATAAATAATCACGATAAGACGGTAGTTTTTTCACACCCATCAGAATGTTGATGCCTAGGAAGATCAAAATCTCCTCTCTTGTTGCAGGATCTTGACGACTCTGCTTCTGTTCAGCATATAGATTCGTTTACTCTACAATAAGATCTACAAGATGAGGAGGAAACAAGCAAGAGAATATCCCCATTGGTGATGTCGCATCTTCAGGAATATTGGGCCCAAATTCTTTCATGAATGGAACATTTGATCTCGGTAACCTTACTGACTTCCAAGCAAGCACATTATTCAGGAATATCGATCTCACATCTTGGAGAATGCACTTAGGAATTCGAAGCTCCGATTCGTGATCCGTGCCATCAAAAACTAACCAGAATCCATCTTGGGTGATGAATTTTCGAATTAGGATCACATATTCACGATCACAGCCATCGAAAACTGACCGGAGTGGGATTCTAGCTGATTTTATAAAAATAAAATGATCCGCCATCATGAATCCGCCATCTTGGACGATGAATTTTAAAACTGGACTCTATATCCATGATCAGCGCTTTTGAAAACTAACAGAAGTATGATCCCAGCAGATTTTGTAGGGATGCAATGATCCGCCATCTTGAATTCGCCATCTTGGAATATCAAATTTGGGATTTTGACCTCTGATTCGTGATCAGCGACCGCGAAAGCCCCCAGACAGAGATTTTGTGGGAGAAATTCCCACTCAGTTCGTGGAAAATGATTTTTTTGTGGAAAACCAGTATTTTTTACACTTTTTCTATTTACAACAACTCGAAAAATCATGCAAATCACTTTACAACCATCAAAGTATGTTCTCGTATCATATTGTGACCTAAAAAATGTAGAAACACCGGCAGGATTCTCTCGAGTCGAAAATATTACGTGAAAATATGATGGTAAAAAGGTGGCATAAATACATGCCACTATGCTTCAAAGGGCTAAACAGTTGAACTTTGAACCAAAAAAAATGAATTTTCAAAATATGTAGAGAAAACAAAGTTTTCATATTTTATTTCG
>CAKNWT010213272.1:725-13140 GCA_932066315.1 Andricus coriarius
CTGAAAAGATTGGTGTATTTTTTATACGGCAAAAATTAAAAAAATAAGAATTTTTCTTTCGGTATAATTAACCCAAAAAATGTTTCTTTGTTCAAAAGTTATAAGCATATGCAATTTCTGGGTCCCCCAGACCAAGTGTGCGTAAGTAAGGGTTAAAAAACATGTGTAGTCTCCTAGGGTTAAGGCCCTTTATCAGAATATGTAATCGGTTCGAAATCTTTAGGCCGCAAGGTTGAATATTTTTGTCTACTTTTCTGTATACGACATCTACATAAGCATATCTTGGAGCAAGCAGCTGCGGTTTGTCAATGAAATGCTTCTATTTTATTTAATAATCAAAAAACGTGAGAACAATATCAGTCACGCTCAGTGTTAGCTGCCCATGCATTTCCCCAGCGTGCCTGTTCACCGTCGTCAAATTCTAGTCGGCCGACACCCCGCAGCGAGTCGCATTATCCGGAACGAATGAATCCTTCCACTGTTATGAGATCAGAGCCGGTTAGAAAAAGTGACATTTGAAATAACGGATTAATTTAATTTTAATTAGCATAATCAATTTATTTATAAAATTACAAGAAACTGGAAAAAAGATTCATGAAAATCGGTTAATATTTACCGTAATAATGCAAATCTTTAGGTAATACACATCTTCTGTGCATTTACACTGCACTTTTCTACCAAATTCACGCTAAAGACGGTATTTTTTAGACGTTTTCCCACATGAATAATTTTTAATGCATAAGTAGAGGGTTTCCAAGTATTTTTTTTAATAACTCCAACTTGCTTAAACAATTATTATTTATGTAAACAATTGTTTTCCTCTGTAAGTCATAAGAATTGTGAAAAGTTATTTTCTAGAATGAACGACACAATGAACATAATATATTTTCTTTAGGATATTTAGTACTTTTTGAAAAATCTTTTATTTGTTTAAACAATTTTTCCTCGTAAATTTTGAAAAAATATTATTTTCTGAAATTAATGACACAATTATCGAATGGTAAAAGTAGTTTTTTTGGTTTAAGATACTTAGCAATTCAGTACTCGGTTCTGCATTTTGAGGCCGCACGTTTGAATATTTTTGTCTTAACATCTCGCATACGTGATTCATATAATCATGTCTTGAAGCACACAGATTTGTAATTATGTAAACAAGTGTCATTTGTTTAAACATTTAGTGTCCTTGTAATCGTTCTAAGTTATTTTTTTCGGATGTTAATGTCACAATTAACGAATGCTGATATTCACATATTTCTCAGTGGTATTTGCTAATTATTGGAACTATTTTAATTTGTTTAAACTATTGCTGCTCCTTTAAATATCAAAAAGTTATTTTCTGGAATTAATGACACAATTAACGGGCGCTGAGAGTAATATGCTTTTTCTTAAGGATATTTAGCAATATTTTTGCCAATTTTCATTTGTTTAAACAATTTACTTCCCTAGAAATCGTGAAAAGTATTTTTGCTGCAAATAATGACACAGTCCACGAATGTGAAGAGTAATATGTTTTTGTTTAACATTTTTCGCAATGGTGTAACCAATAATAATTACTCACTTGCGCCTTTTCATAGGGAAGGTGGAGAAAAGTCTAGTTCTTTCAAATCTCTTATACTTTGTCGCTTATTACACAAGAACTCCAATATAAGGCCAGTTTCGGGGATTGCCTCGCAGTGGTTGAGGCACTAAATTCGTCGTGGGACGAATGGTGCGTGGTGGCGATGCATTGACACTGCTTGTGCGCTGAGAAACTGCGTGGGCCAGCAGTCCTAGGAAGAACTAAATCAGTCGGCCTTATATTAGAGCTCTTGTTTATTCATTATTTCGTTATCTCCGAACGTACACCCTATGTTATTCAAAGAATTAAATGAAATTGCTCTAAAAAAATATAGTACTTTTTTCTCTTACAATTACTTCTCTGTTTTATTTATTTAATTACGGCTACAATAAATGAATACGTACTTAAAAGATGTACATCACTGCTCTTCATTTGATTTGCCTTACACAAGATGATGCAATTTTTAATGTTCGTCTCTGCACAGAAGTTGTGTATTACATAAAGATTAAAATTATTTCTGCGAATATCAAACGGTTTTTATGAATCTTTGTTTCAATTTCTTGTAATTATATAAATAAATGGATTCTGCTAATTAAAATTTAATTAATCCATGATTTCATTATGTCAGTTTTTCTAACCGGCCGTTATCTCATAATAATGAAAGAGTCATTTTCCTTACGGATATCAGAATGGGCAATCGGTTCTGAATTTAGAGGCTGTACGGATAAATATTTTTGTCTACCTTTTTGCATACCTCGTCTACACAATCATATCTCGAAGCCCACAGAGCCGGTTTTTCGAAAAAATATTTATATTTTGTTCAATAATCAAAAATGGAAGAATAGTAGTAGTAACACGCAGTGTCAGCTGTCTGTGCATTTCCCCCGCGTATAATTTATATTATATAATCTATAATATAAACCTTTTATCGAAAAATAGGCTATGCTTGCTCCGAGATATGATTAAGTAGATTTCGTATGCTAAAAATTGGACAAAAATATTCAACCGTGCGGCCTCAAAATGCAAAACCGATGACTGAAATGCTAAATAACTTGAATCAAAGAAAGCCCTTTTACCATTCGTTTAATGTGTAAACAATTGCTGAAAATAAAACTTTTTCACGATTTCCGGGGGAAAAATTGTTCAAACAAAACAAAATTATTTTTTTTAAGCAAAAAATATCCCGAAGAAACTATATTACTTACACCTTACAGGGGGAAATAATTATTTAAACAAATAAGAATTGCTTAACCAAGTTAGAGTTATATAAAAAATACTTGGAAACCCTCTACTTATGCATTAAAAATTATTAATGTGGAGAAACGTCTAAAAAATACCGTCTTTAGATTTAAATTATTACTGCAAGAATTAAACTGTTTTCAGGAATCATTGTTTCGTTTTCTTGCAATTTTATAAATAAATTGATTCTGATAATTAAAATTTAATTAATCCATGATTTCATAATGTCAGTTTCTCTAACCGGCCGTGATCTCATAACAATACAAGGGTTCATTCGTTCCGTATAATTTGACTTGCTCCGGGGTGTCTCGCGACTGGAGTTTGACGAGGGTGAACAAGCACGCTGAGAAAACGCATGGACATCTAACACTGTGCGACACTGATATTGTTCTTTATTCAGATTATTAAACAAAATATAAATTTTTTCTCGAAAAACCGGCGCTGCTTGCTCCGAGATATGCTTACCTATATGTCGTATGCAAAAAATTAGACAAAAATATTCAACCGAGCGGCCTAAAAATGCCGAAACGATTACATATTCTGATGAAGGCCCTTAATGGTAACTAAGCAGACTAAGGTATAAAGCTAAGGTTTATGAACTTTTGGGAAGGAAAAGGGTGAAAAGACGTGAGCAAGAGAAATTTAAGAAAGACTTGAGGGAAAGAGAAGCGAGAAAAAGGACAGGTCAAACACGTAAACCCAATACTGGGCGGGAGGGAGAGAGAGGGGAGAAAGAGAGTATGTAGACAATCCACGCGTATGGGACTTATAGACACTTAGAGGTGCTGTGTCCAAAGTATATTTTGCGAAATTTCGCAAAATTAAGATTAAATTCTGTGTGCTAAGAAAGATTTGCTTTTACCTTTATTTTTCACAGTTTTGAAAAATGAAGATTATATTCCATGTATTAAAAAATAATGGCTGTGACCTTCCTTTTTTGAAGTCAAATATTTATTTTCAAAAAATTATTATCATCAGTAGAAAGAGCATGAAATCCCCCATTTTGTATTGAGAAAAAGATTTTTTATTAAAATAAACAGATAGTGGAAAAAATCTAAAGTAAAAGAATGTTTGGTTTGAGTAATGTTCAAAAAATTAGAATTTAAGGAAAATAGTACAGTGTGTATCGAGGGCGGAAAGAAGAAAAAATAACCGTCCTCCCTTGATACATACGATACTTTTTGTCCTAACATCCTTGAAACCAAGCCTGTGAAGCAGACAGAGGATGTTTGGTATACATCACAATTTTAGATTACAAGTGAAAGGAAGAAATAGCGTACTTAGCAGAAGGGAGAATGGTGTCCACCGATGCAATTTTTTTAAAGATAAAGATCATTTTCTCAATATTCTCATTTACGTGGTGCAGTGTATGTGTTGCGGGCGTAAAGTTTCATGTCGGCCCGGTGGCGGAGTGGGCTTGTGCGAACGTCACTGGGCCTGTTTCACGTGCATACAATGGCGCGTTTTCAATGGTGATCGGACAAAAATGATATTTTTAGACCCCCCAATCCTCAAATTGAAAATTTAAATGAAAAAGGAGCGGCAGAAAATGTTAAACGATTGTAAAAAAATTGGGGTCTTCTACATAGGCAATGCTTCCGCATTTTAATGCAGTGGCCAACTAAGAAGTAAATATTTTTTTATAATGTAGTTTTATCCTCTAGATTTACATATTTTAACAAAATAATGAATTCCTACTTTTTAATATAACTTTTTTTATCTTCCATAAGACTTTAAAGTTTTGTGATATGCAAAACTGAATCTTTAAAAAGAAAAGAAATAATATTTTGGTATAATAAGTCTTTTTCTTATGAGAAAATATGATGCGGTCAAAGGTTTTAAATATTTAAAACTGAGAGATTACGAGCACCAAGGTTGCTTCAATACTGCTTCTATCAAAAGTGTTGAATATAAAAAAGAAAGCAATAAATATGTCAGCTGAAAAACAAAAACAAACTTTTGATCCTCTATAATTTCTATAATGTTATGAGTAACTTTATTTTAAAAATTGTAATAATCTGAGGAAAGAAAGACCGTTTGAATGGACAACTGCACACCTCAATTTTTTAAAATGGTTTCAGCGTACGAGGTGTATTCAAAAAGTAAAGTGACTTTCAATTTTTATACAAAAATATGTATTTATTCATCAATATTAATGTTGTCTCCTTCAAAGTAACCCCCCTCAGATATAACGCACTTGTGCCAACGCTTCTTCCAATCCTCGAAGCACTTCTGATAAGCACTTTTTGGTATAGCCTTGAGTTCTTCCAACGATGTATTCTTTATCTCCTCAATCGTTGCAAATCTCCGTCCTTCCATGGGTTTCTTCAGTCTTGAGAACAGGAAAAAGTCGCAGGGGACCAAATCCGGTGAATATGGTGGCTGAGGCTTGATTGTGGTTTTGTGTTTGGCCAAAAAGTCACGCACAAGGAACGATGAGTGAGCAGGTGCATTGTCGTGATGCAAAAGCTATTAACTGTTTTTCCACAATTCCGGAAAAAATTGCATGGCACGAGCCAACCGAGATGCCGACGTCTTCAGCAACTTCTCTAATAGTAATTCGATGATTACACCAAACACTTCTAACCTTCAAGCCGCTCACAAACAAACTAAAAATGCTATACAGTTGAATTTGTTCACATATGTTTGTGACAAGTGTCCCAATATAATAATTTCAAAAAATTGAAGATCGAATGTACGCAGCCTGCGAAATTTGTAAAGTCACCTTACTTTTTGAACACACCTCATATATTGAAATACTTTTTTATAACACATGCATGATTTCAGCCCTTTTCGACGCCTATGAAGCGGGGCTAAAGCTATACTGTTTACTCCCTAGGGACTGAAAAGTGACGTCAGAGGTGAACAGTGAAAATGATATGTCTATGAGCTCGCATTTTACTATTATCAGCCCATACACCGCAAAAACTGTGAGGAAATTTTGGTTGCAGATAATAAAATTTTGCGGTTTTCATGGAAAGCACCATATATAGTTGATCAAATTACCTTAAATTACCGAAAATTTCTATAAATTTCCGGAAATTTATGGAAATTTTTAAAAATGAATTTTGGGTATTTTAGGGTATGTTACCATATTTGCTTGTAAAATTACCCAAAATTCATCATATTTACCCGTAAAATGACCATAAATGACCGAAAATTTGCATTAATTTCCGGAAATTTATGGAAATGTTTAAAAATGAATTTTGGGTAACATACCATATTTACCGGTAAAATTACCATAAATGACCAAAAATGTTCATAAATTTCTTGAAATTTATGGAAATTTTTAAAAATGAATATTGGGTATTTTATGGTAATTTACCATATTTACCGCTAAAATTTCCATAAATGACCGAAAATTTACATAAATTTCCGGAAATTTATGGAAATTAAAAAAAAATGAATATTGGGTATTTTATGCTATGTCACCATATTGACCTGTGAAATTAACATAAATGACCGAAAATTTATAGACATTTCTTAATTGAATTTTGGAAAATGTATGGCAAGTTACCATAAATCACCTCTAAAGATACCGTACATTACCAAAAATTCTCGGTAATTTTTGTATTGCATTTTTGATAATTTGGAGTAAGTTTACATAAATTTCATGCTTCTTTATTTAAAATCTAATATGGACTAAAATCATGACTATTTCGAGAAATGTATGAAATCATCCATTTGTTATAAAAAATATCGTATGCGCCAAGAGGGAGAGGCGCTTTTTCGACTTGTGTATGCTTGCAGTACTCGTCTCCGACTCGCGCTACGTGCTCGCCTACAGCTCGTACTGAAAACATACACTCGTCGAAAAAGCCCCTCTTCTCCCCCTAGGTGCATAATATACTATTATGGTGTTTCAGTGAAATAAATTCACTTGACATTCCTGCGTACAATTTTCTATTTTTAGATCATATCTATATGTATAGTTAACATATGTATCAATTATAATTGAAAAAAAGGATATAATTTAATAAGGCCCTCCAAGAAACCAAAGGTCTGTCCACGTATTTCTTATCGTTTTCGAAATATCTCAATATTTTTTTTTAATTTGGAAAATCTGTTTCCTGGTTTAGGTAGGGGTGGCCGAGGACCATCCCCCCTTTAGACGAACCCGAAAATGTTGTCAGTGTCCGCGTATTTCACATCGTTTTCAAGATGATTTTGTATTATTTTTGTTTTTGTTTTTGAATCCCTAAAATCTTTCTATTGGGTTAGTTCGAATTGGTCGAAAACAAACTCCCTCTGCAATATGTTTAAAATTTAATTAGTTTGAATACCTCTGACCGTTTTTGAGAAAATTCAAAACTTAGAATATTTTTCGAATTTTGAACATTTTTTCATTGGTTTAGGTTGAGGTGGTCGAGGATCATCCGCCTTTAGAAAACCCCTGAACATCTGGTCAGTTTTCGCGGATCTATCACCGTTTTTAAGATAATTCAAAGTTTCTATTCTGTTTTAAATATTAAAAACACTTTTTTCCCTTTATTATAGTATTATCGAATCTTTTTTACATTATTGACTTATCGAATCTTGATCTCGATTCTCGACGGCTGATCGGCTGATTTTACTGTAACTTACATTTTATGACAATGGCTAACTGAATTGACCAATAGGACTACGCATGAAGTTATCCGAAATTCATCTCCTTTTTATAATAGGAAATTTCAGGCTGTAAGACCTTAAAATTTAAGGGGTAAGACTTTTAAAAAATAATTATTTTTTAACCCTTAAATGGCACCTGGGATATATTACTGTATGTATTACTGGGATTATTAGAAAAGTTTGCGCTCCAATTAAGTATACTAAATTCAAAAAAATTGGTTATGTGTCATCATCTGCCATTAATTGGCATCACTAACTAACAGAAAAGTATGTTGGCATAGACCGCCAAACGTTAGTTTTCGATCGGCAGCCGGCCAAAGTTGACTTGTCAAAAGCGTGGGGTGTGTAACACCCCTTGTGCCAGTAGTGTCTGTAAAAGTGTCTCAAAATTAAAATTGTTGTTTTCTAAATTGTTTCGTTCTGAGTTATTCTTAAGGGGTTAGGGTCAGTCGCAAAACCAAAAAAAAAAAACGATTTTTTAAAGAATTTTGTTTGAAAACAGGTTTTATTACCTATTGACAAATGTTATACAGTTCGAATAATAAACATTACAAGAAGTTACAGTAATTTTTTAAGATAAAAATATCGATAAACAAGCAAGTTATAGTTAATCTGCCAGAGGTCCAATAAAAAAAATGTGTTTTGCGGTGCGCATCGTAACTCATGACTGGATCATCTGGAACGAAAAAATACAACGGGATTAGTTAAAAAATGATATTCCCTTGTACTTGAACGAAGAATTAAGTCAAAATTTTAATTTTCAAGAAAATGGCGGATGTTTAAACAAACAAAAATTTTGTTTATTTAAAAATGTTGTGTTTACACATCCGCCATTTTCTTGAAAATTAAAATTTTTTACGATGCGCACCGCAAAACACATTTTTTTTATTGGACCTCTGGCAGATTAACTATAACTTGCTGGTTTATCGATATTTTTATCTAAAAAAATTACGGTAACTTCTTGTAATATGTATTATTCGAACTGTAGAGCATTTGTCAATAAGTAATAAAACCGGTTTTCAAAAAAAATTCTTTAAAAAATCGTTTTTTTTGTCTTGTGAGTGACCCTAACCCCTTAATGTTTTTTTTTCTTTCATGTATTTTTTACTTTCAAAACATTTTTTTAATGCATTTTTATAAATAAACATTGGTTTATATATGAAAAAATATAGTGCTCATTTTTACGGAAAAACGCCATGCTCATTTCTGGAAATAAATACCTTTTTTGAAAGGAACAATATTTTCGTAATTTTTTTCTGAAATCATAATATTTCAAGAGTATGTCAATAAATTTGTAGCTAAAAATATTGAAAATCACGCGAGTTATGAATTTTTATAAGAAAAAACTCCTTTTTTCTGCGTTTTTTCAACATTTTTTTTACCTTTCTGGACTTTAGGAAATGGTTATAAAACCAGTTGGACTTTAAAAAAAAGTGAAACTATATTGTATAAAATTTCGGTTCAAAAATATGCAGTACAGGCTCCACAATACACGTTTAAACACGTGGGGTGTCACACCCCCCTTGTGCCAGTAATGTAATTATTTTGACGTGTGACATTTAAGGGTTAATAAGAGTGTACATTGCATTGCAAACATTAGCATTAATCACTTTCATGTATTTATTACTTTAAAAACATTTTTTAAATGCATTTTTATAAATAAACATTAGCTTATATATGAAAAAATATAGTGCTCATTTTTACCAAAAAACTACGTGTTCATTTCTGGAAATAAATACCTTTTTTGAAAGGTATAATATTGCAGTAATTTTTTTCTGAAATCATAGTATTTGAAGAGTATGCTAATCAATTTTTAGCTAAAAATATTGAAAATTACGCGAGTTATGAATTTTTATAGAAAAAAAACTAATTTTTTCCGGGTTTTTTTTCCAACATTTTTTTAAACTGTCTTAAATTTAAAAAATGGTTATAAAGCCAGTTGGACTTTCAAACAAAAATGTTAAACTAATGTTATAATATGAATTATTTGTTATTAACAATTGTATTGTTATAAACAGCAGTCTAAGATTTTGTAATTATGTTGAATATTTATAAAGTGAATTTTGTCTGTAATTCAGTTTGAAGTCATGTACAAGCATTATAAAAATAAATGGAAGTATATTACTCATTATTATAAACAAATAACACCGCAGCGAATTACTATGGATATATTCACTACGGGTGTATTTATTTGTGCTCATTTTATGAGCATTTTGCTTCCTCATACGTATCAAATAAATTTGCTTCCTCATAGAGGGAGGTTTTCAAGCTTGTGTTTCTGTCTTATCGAAAAATTAATGCCAATTAATTAAAATTTAATTAAGCCATTTAAACCGTCAGGGGACACATTATGAATCAAGAAGAAATATGGCAATGTGAAACTCATAAATTCTAAATTTTCACGACTTTTATCTCCAACAATCTATATATCAAATCACTTGGAATATCACAAACATCATATCTCATGACATAATTCAATTAATAATAAGTTCGGCTTCCGTTTCTGTGCTATCTTTTTTGGTTTTGGTGACGTGCGGGGAAGTGTGAGTGAGGTGAAAGGTGGTAAGGGAGGTGAGTGTAGTGAAGGGTGTATGTGATAGTGTGGGGAGCTTTTTTGTGAGGTTGAAAGGGTTAAGAGGGAAGTTGAAAGTGCTAATTTGGAGGTTAGCTGTCGAGGACGGAAAAGAGAGAGGGAAGATAAAGGACAGCAGAGCGGTAAGGCAGAAACTCGCGAGCATGTTTGTTGCGAGGAGCCCAGTGGTGTCCAGCAGAGAGAGAGAGTTAAAAAGGAAAATGGAAGTAGAAGAAAAGACAGACGAAGTAGAAATATAGTGATCAGGGGAATGAAAGTGGATAGTGAATCAGGAAGAGAAAAAGTGGAAAATGGAATGGGAACAGTGGACAACATTTTCGTTCTAAATTATCTAGTCAACAGAAACCTGGGACAGAAAAGAGGAAAACTGGTCGCACTCTTCGTAGATTTTAAGGCAGCTTTCGACTCGGTGAATAGGAAAGTTTTGTGGAAGGCAATAAAAGAAAGGGAGGTGGACGAAAAGCTGATTGAGAGGATAAAAGAAGTCTTTACGGAAACGAAGACAAGGGTGAGGATCGGGGAACAGAAAGGAGAGGAGTTCTGGACAGGGAGGGGTCTCAGGCAAGGGTGCCCGCTAAGTCCGTTGTTGTTTAGCATATTGTTAGCAGACCTAGAAGAGAAAATGGGCAAGAAAGGTAAAGGGGGTAAAGTTCTAGTAAATAAAAGAATATACTCCTTAGAGTACGCGGACGATGTGGTGCTTCTGGCAGAGGATGAAAGTGGAATGAGCTTGTTGATGAAAGGATTCGAAGATTATGTGAGGGAGAAAGACCTGACAATTATTGTGACGAACACAATGATAGTATGTTTGAGGAAGAGAAAGAATGAAGTAAAGTATGGATGGAAGATGAATGGGCAAATGGTGGAAGTGGTGGAGGAATTTTGTTATTTAGGATTCTGGTTCGAAGCGGGTGGTGGAAATGATCTTCAGGTAAAAAAAGGATGGAAAGTGCGCGTAAGATAATGGGTCAAGTGTGGGGGATTGGAAAAAGAAGATCTAAAGAGGAGTGGAAGATGAGAGTATGGCTGTTTGATTCACTGGTATGGTCTGTGATGTGTTATGGAGTGGAAATTTGGGGGTGGAAGGAGTACAAAAAGGTGGAAATCATGCAAGAGAGATTCCTGAGATGGGTTATGGGAGTGAGCTGGAACTGCCCAGGTTATATGTTGAGAGAAGAAACAGGGAGAGAGAAATTGGTGATAAGGCAGAGGGAAAGGGTCTGGAATTTCGTAGAGAAACTTAAGAGTGGTAAGGGTAGCAAAGTTGCACAAGCATGCCTGCAGGAAATACTAAATAGAGAGAGGAGAGGTAACAAGGGACATTCAAGATGGGAGGAGGAAAGGTGGCAAGTTAGAAGGGAATGGAGAATGTGTGACGAGGGGAAGGAGTGGCAGGTAGTAGAAGGTGAAATGAGGAAGAAGCAGGAAGAGGAGAGGTGGGAACAGATTATGGAGTAAAAATGTAATAAATGGTGCAGATTCGTCAAGTTGAAAGGGGTCCCATAATATCTAGGGAAATTAAGAAAGGAGTGCAAGTGGTCCAGGATGATACGTTTCAGAATGGGAGAAGGCATGAATGAGTGTAAATATTGGATGAGTGAAGAAATGAAAGTGTGTAGGGTATGTGGGTATGAAAGGGAATCGTGGGAGCACGTGTTAGAGAGATGTACAGGGGAAGAGGAAGGCGGAAAGAGCGTGGTAGAGAAAGTTATGTGGACACTGAGCGGTTGTGGGCAAGGGGAAAAGTGGATGAAGAGCTTAGCAGAGAAAAGGGAAGAGAGAATGCATGGGGGAGGAGAAAACCAAAATTGAATTGAATGATGTATAAGGAAAATTAGTGTTGCGTGACTTGGAAAAGCTTGAAGAGTAATGGTAAGAGGAAACGGAAGCCCTGAAAGGTCTCGCAAACTTGATCTAGATAATATTTAGTAAGATAATATTTAGGAACTTGTAAATAATAAGGCGAAGCGACTATAGGTTAAGATAAGCATAGAGCATAGTGGTTAAGTGAAATTGAACCGCCGGCGATCAAAAGGGGATACGCCCGAAACGCCGTCGTTTTAGTTGGCCCCAGGGTCATATTCTTTTTCAGGTCAAATTTTAATTTTTTAATAACAAAACCCAATAGTAAATTTTATTGCGCATATTTTAAGTCCTATAAATAAATGTGATAAATTTATTAGTTTTCGAAATAATCAAGAAAATGTTACTTTTTTCTGCAATCGCAAAATACGATTTTTTTGTGTTCAACTCGCCACAAATTCTAAAATAATAGGAATTTTGTAATAAAAATTTCAGAAAATATGCACCATCATATAACGAAACTAACGGTATTCATAGAATTCCAATGAATTGTCACTAAAAATTTACAACGATTTTTATTCTTCTCATGGCGTAAATTGGATATTGAAAGTTTC
>CAKNWT010213430.1:1009-16657 GCA_932066315.1 Andricus coriarius
GGAAAGCTAGTCAAAGCTACGTCCATTATTTTTTCTGGTATTTGGAATTAAATCCAAAATTTGGCCAGCTTATCCATTAATAAATTGAGTATTAAATTTTCATACTGATTATTATAAATAAAATATTTTTATTTAACAACAAAATGTAAATTTAAGTGTTCATTTGACTCGAGTCGAGTACGTAAACATAACCTGCAATAAACCGGCAAAACATTTATGTTGAAGAGCGGCATCATGTCTCCGCGAGATAAAAAGGGAACAATAATTAAGAAATCGGAAGCCCATCGGCGAGAAAAGGTGCGTGAGGTTATAAAAAGAATAAATAACAAGTACAAATGAGCAGTAATTCAAATTTCACATTATATTTTCTGTCTCCGAAACAGTTTTTCTGACAATTTTCAACGTATTTTAAAGCCGAAATTAACCATTTTTGGAGCCCACGAAAGGCCTGTCCATAAGATCCCATGTTTTGTGACACGACTTTAAACAGAGTTAATTCAAATTGTAACCTGGAAAGGGACCCTAAAAAGGGCATTATGCGAAAGAGGACATATTTCTCTGAAAGAAAAAACTAATTTTTATGACGTTTCAATGTGACCGGTTCAATAGCCGGACTATTTTAAACAAAAATTGATTAAACATTTTTTTTATATTTTGATTATTATATTCCCAGAGCCCTAAATGAGCCTTAAATTATTGTATGAGGTGAATTTTGTGTAAAATCATTTCTAGTACGTTTTACAGCAATGTTCGGCTAGCTTAACGTTAGGCTAGCCCAAGCACCATTTTTTACAAAAAATAATAGAGCCCTAAATTTGGGAACAGGGGCCCAAATTAGCCCTAAATTATTAAATAGGTTACATCTCTATACCTCAATTGTGTTGTGCCAGCTTAACATACCTGTTACTTTATAGTACGCTGTACCCTAAGTAAAAATTTTACGGCACAAGCTAAGAAATTTCTATTTGAGATATTGTTCACAGCACCTAAAATCGCACTTATGATGGCGGTATGGTGAAAAATATTTTGAAATGCACCAAAGTTGTCTTTGTATATTCTAGACTTTCAAACAAACAAAAAATTATTTTTCGAAAAAGTTATTGGAATTTTTGTTGAAAAAAATACATGTAAAAACATTCTTTTCGTTTCGAGAAGCAAACGGCGTTTTCTGTCTTATTAATGCGACTTAGAACATTTTATCAGTGTATACAATAAAAGGCTTCGGTGTTGACAGTTTTCTTGTTTATAGTGTTGTAATTAAAAGAAATGTTTTTAATAATATCAACTACCTATGACTATAATCGATTATGATAACACCTATCATATCACATTTATTATAATTATGGAGGTTTTGGGAACTTCCATAAAGGATGTCAGTTTTTTTGGCGAATTTTCGACCCCCCCCCCCATTGTCACATTGTGTCAATGGGGTCTCAATGTCTTCTGTCACAGACTGTCACAGTTCGGACCCCCCCCTAAAACTGTGACATCCTTTATGGAAGCTCCCTATGGAGTTGGTACCAAACCAAAGCGAGGGACACATACATATAAGCATGCTTCTTTCAATCAGTACATATCGACGCCTCCATTCAATATGAGTCTATGTGCTGACAGCGCCGCGTATGAGACTATACGCTGTGTATAAGCATAGAGAATAGTCTCATACAGGGCGCTGTCAGCACATACTGTCCGTCCAAAAAGTTTAGGCATCTCGATTTTTGTTCAGATTGTCATGAAAATCTCAGCGAAAAAAATTCTAAAAATATGAGACAACATGCATGTTGCAGGTGAAGGTTTTGCCAATACTGATACCGAGTTTCAAAATTTTCAGATGATTAGCGACTATTTCCGGGCGAGTGAAACGTGAGAAAGCATAATAATCCTATGACTATTTCAGAATACTCTATTTTGAATAGCTGTAAGTCACTGGAAAAAATTATGAAAAATCTGCCAAAAATATATGGGGTTCGTTGATCCTTTCTGTGCCCAGTGGTTATATTTAGAGTCAGAAATAATAATTCGTTAATAAGTTATTGACAAAAGAGTGGGAACGTGTTTACTCCGGAACTAAGGAACGTAGAGAGATGATTCTTGAAGCAAATTACACATGTTTGGCTTGTGACAATGTTGTGCGTATTTTCAATGAGCAAAAAGTTGCATTTCAATGTTTCAAAAATTGTTTCCTTCTTGGAAAAATACAAAAGACTATGATAATCGAGGCAACCGTATCCCTTTTTTTACATCAGGTCTTAGAGGCTGTGTAACTGTATGAGGGTGAGAGAAGGTCGTGTTTCACGTGTAGCAGTAGCGCCTGAAAGGTCCCACACTGAGTGTGCGGTAGCCTCGATTATCGTTAAGCCTTTTGTATTTTTCCGAGACGAAAATAATTTTTTAAACATTGAAGTGCAACTTTTTGCTCATTGATAATACGCATAACATTGTCAAAAGGCAAAATTTTGTAATTTGCTTCAAGAATCATCTCGATACGTTCCTTAGTTCCGGTGTAAACACCTCCCCACTCTTTTGTCAATAACTTATTAAAGAATAATTATTTCTGACTCTAAATATTACCACTGAGCACAGAAAGGATCAACGAAACCCATATATTTTTGGCAGATTTTTGATAATTTTTTTAAGTGACTTATAGCTATTCAAAGTAGAGTATTCTGAAATGTTCATAGGATTATTATGCTTTCTCACGTTTCACTCGCCCGGAAATAGTCGCTAATCATCTGAAAATTTTGAAACTCGGTATCAGTATTGGCAAAACCTTCACCTGCAACATGCATGTTGTCTCATATTTTTAGATTTTTGTTTTGCTGAGATTTTCATGAAAATCTGCACAAAAATCGATCTGCCTAAACTTTTTGGACGGATAGTAGACTCATATTGAATGGAGGCGCCGATATGTATCTATAATCTGTAGAATGACAGGCTCTGCCCATGCTCGCCCGCCATGTTGCTGCGGATATTACATTTCCCCCTTTCCGATTTTGTTTACTCCACGCGCCTGTCGTGCTGGGCACTTCCTTGATTTCAAGAATGACTTATCTCTATAATTTGAGTTTTTTTTATTGAATTTTTCCCAGTGCAATATTACTTAATCTGTATTATAAATAAAGTAAAATTTTGTAAAATGTTCGAAGCGTTGCGAGGCAGAAAACGAGTTCTGTACAAAAAGTCTTGGGTGAACTTCTGAAAAGGGTGGACCTCTGATTTCCTTCGGGCACCGTATAATTACGTATTTTGACGTGCTGAATACGAATATGATAGTGAAAATTGGCGCAAATTTGATTTTCATGATGAAAACCATAAACAACCCATAAAAATCATGATGTTTGGAATTTATCTCAGTAATTGTTCAAAATTCAAAAAAATGTTTCCAATCGATTTGCATGTTAAAAAAATAATAAAATACATAAGCCCATACATCCATTAGTGTCGGCTTGATACTTATGTATTTTGAAGAGCTGATTATGAATGTGATAGTGAAAATTGGCGAAAATTTTATTTTCATGGTGAAATCATCAAAAAAACCATGAATATAATGGTTAAAATATTTTAAACAAAAGTTGTAGATCTCATCGAAATACACATTTATTGTTGCAAGTATTTTTTCATTGGCATGATAGTTTTCCATAAAATCAGTAGTAAATCGATTTTCATGTCAAAAAATACATAATATATATATGTATAAATGCATACATTCATTAGTTTTGGCTGGGTGCTTACCCACGCTATTCACCACGAGAAGGCTGGAGTATTTTGACGAGCATATTTTTTTTTAGATTTTTTTATTCGTGTGGAGCGGGTTGGCACCCCTGTGACTTTTTAAAAAAATAATGTAAGGTACCCTTACCCCTTTTCCAACGCCGCGTGGTGGGCGGGAAGGCACCCCTGTGATTTAAAAAAACCATGATTTTTATGGTTTTGGACATGAAAATCGATTTACTACTGATTTTCTGGAAAACTATTATTCCTATAAAAAATGCTTGAAACATAAAATATGTATTTCGCGGAGATCTACAACTTTCAATTAAAAGATTTTGCTGAATTTTTAATAATTACTGAGCTAAATGCAAAAAACCATGATTTTTATGGCTCTCTAAATCTGAACTAGTGAAGCTTCACTAATTGATAGTGAAATTTCACTAATTCAATTAGAAAGAGGTCGGCCACTAACGATTAGTAGCTAACTACTAATTTGATTAATGGAAATGGTCCACTTATGACATTAGTAAAATCCCACTAAGCAATTAGTAGTTCCTGTCGTTGCAGCGACACAGCTCATTCGCCAACTCTTGTGCGGTGAACTTTGCAGCCTCGTTGAAGAATTTGCACATTTTCGCTGGAAAAATACAATGATCAATCTAACAATAACTAAAATAAAAGACATTATTAATATAATACATCCTGTGTATTCCAAATGGTTTCTTGTATAATTGGAATTCAAAATTTTGTTTTGAATAACGTAACGTCAAAATTAAATTATATATTACAATTATCATAGTAAGTATAATATTATATTATAATATCATTAACGTTAATCATTAGATTACTATATAATATATTTGAACATTGCACTTACTCAATACCAGCAATATATGTAGATCGTTTCATTAATAAACTTCTTAACTACAATGGAAGTCTTCGTGACTTCGCTATAACAGAACGCATAACCTGGCAAATAGCGAGGTCCCGGAAGCTGGAATTACAACATTGCCATATCGATATGAGCACTATGCCATAATTTAGTGATTATTTAGTGCTAATTTATGCTGCAAAAACCAAATTTTGTGCCCGCAAATTTTTGCCAAAAACATGTAATGCTAGTTTCAGGCGACTCTGGTACGTGAAACTCGGAAACTATTAGTGGTATTAAATTCTAATTTGCACAGGAATTTATTGCTAATTAAGTGCTAATGAATGCCGCAAAACTAAATTTTGTGCCCGGAAATTTTAGTCAAAAACATGTAGTAATGCTGGCTTCAGGTGCCTCTGGTATATGAAACTTGCAAACTATCAGCGATATAAAATTCTTTGCGCGGGAACTTATTGCTAATTAAGTGCTCTGGATTTGTGCCATGCACAAAATCCGGGCACTTTCTTTTTATCAAAAACGTGTAGTAATGCTGGCTTCAGGTGACTCTGGTATATCACGGTGTGCCTGAACCAACTTTAAATGCAAGGTCGTAGCACATCAAATTTTTTTGTTGGGTTCGATTAAGGGGCTTAGAAATAGTGTGCAAAAAAAATTTGAGTCAAATCCCCCGAGCCGTTTTTGAGAAAAGTGTTTTTTATCGGTTAACAATGAAAATTTTCATAAAAATGTGATGCATTTTCACTTTTTTCAATTTCCTTCACGAAATATGGTAAATAAATATAATATCAGTCCATATAAATTCTAAAACAAAAAATAATTTATATTTACACATGTCGGGCATTGTATTCTTGTACAGCTTTTAGTAAGCTACTTGCGTAATGAGGGTATATGCTCGAAACATTATATTTAGCCGAGGTCGTTTTAAAATCCGAATGGACAAATTCCATGGCTTGCTTACTGTAAAATCCAAGGCATTTTTCAACTTTAGGACAAAAATCAGGGACATGAAAAAAAACCGCGTGAACTTTAGGTGTAATTGAAATTTCCAAATCGTAGTAGCTTCGCAAGCAGTTTTCCTTGCACATGGTGTACTGCATCAAAAGATGAATTAAACGTGTTTGGGAATACCGAACTGTTGGAAATTGTAAGGAAAATTTTTTTGCTTGGCAAGACAGTGGAAGTAAATCATCATCTGCGAAGAAGTATAAAAATTGTACAAATACTCCTATGATTTTCTCAGATAACGCTAACACAGATATATTAGAAATAATTCCACCACCAGAATTACACCTGATGCTCGGGGTTGTGAACAAAATGTATAAACACATGCTGATGGAATTCGAAGATGAGAGTCTCCAATAGGCTCGAGTGTGTAATGTTACTCGCCAGTTTGTACATGGGTGTCCAGCATTCTCAGGTAATTCTTGGAAAACACTGTTCGAAAAAATCGACTTATTGCGTGGAATATGTAGCATTGTTTGTTTAAAATATGTAACGTGCTTCAAGGCTTTTCAATTCGTCGTTGATTCTTGTTCTTTTCAACATATAACCCGAAATACGTAGATTGTATATCTGAGTTTCAGCGGAGATACTGTGATTTGGAAATTTCCATTACACCTAAAGTTTACGCGGTTTTTTTCATGTCCCTGATTTTTGTCGTAAAATTAAAAAAGGCCTTGGATTTTACAGTGAACAAGCCATGGAATCTGTAGAATCGGATTTTAAAACGACCTTAGCTAAATATAAAGTTTTGAGCACACACCCTCATTACCCAAGTAACTTACTAAAAGCTGTAGATGAATACAATGCCCGACGAGTGTAAAAAAAAATGATTTCATTTTTCAGTATTAATATGGACTAATATTATATTTATTTACCATATTTTGTTAAATAAAGTGAAAAAAAGTGAAAATGCATCACATTTTTTGAAAATTTTGATTTTTAACACATAAAAAACACTTTTCTCAAAAACGGCTGGGGGGATTTGACTCAAAATTTTTTTACACCCTATTTCTAAGCCTCTTAATCGAACCCAACAAAAAAATTTGATGTGCTACGACCTTGCATTTAAAGTTGGTTCAGGCACACCGTGATATGAAACTCGGAAACTATTAATGGTAACAAATTCTACTTTGCACAGGAATTTAGTGCTAATGAATGCCGCAAAAACTAAATTTTGTGCCCGGAAATTTTAGTCAAAAACATGTAGTAATGCTGGCTTCAGGTGCCCCTGGTATATGAAACTCGGAAACTAGAATTTGATACCATTAATAGTTTCCGAGTTTCATATACCAGAGTCACCTGAAGCCAGCATTACTACACGTTTTTGATAACAAAAAAAAGTGCCCGGATTTTGTGGATGGCACAAATCCAGAGCACTTAATTAGCACTAAGTTCCTGCGCAAAGTAGAATTCGATACCAGTAATAGTGTCCGAGTTCTATATACCAGGGGCACCTGAAGCCAGCATTACTACATGTTTTTGACTAAAATTTCCGGGCATAAAATTTATTTTTTGCGTCATTCATTAGCACTAAGTTCTTGCCCAAAGAAGAATTTTATATCACTGATAGTTTGCAAGTTTCATATACCAGGGACACCTGAAGCCAGCATTACTACATGTTTTTGACTAAAATTTCCGGGCACAAAATTTAGTTTTTGCGGCATTCATTAGCTCTTAATTAGCACTAAATTCCTGCACAAAGTAGAATTCGATACCAGTAATAGTGTCCGAGTTTTATATACCAGGGGCACCTGAAGCCAGCATTACTACATGTTTTTGACTAAAATTTCCGGGCACAAAATTTAGTTTTTGCGGCATTCATTAGCACTTAATTAGCAATAAATTCCTGTGCAAAGTAGAATTTGATACCACTAATAGTTTCCGAGTTTCACGTACCAGAGTCGCCTGAAGCTAGCGTTACATTTTTTTGGCTAAAATTTCCGGGCACAAAAATTTAGTTTTTGCGGCATTCATTAGCACTTAATTAGCACTAAATTCCTGCACAAAGTAGAATTCGATACCAGTAATAGTTTCCGAGTTTCATATACCAGGGGCACCTGAAGCCAGCATTACTACATGTTTTTTACTAAAATTTCCGGGCATAAAATTTAGTTTTCGCGGCATTCAGGAGCACTTAATTAGCACTAAATTCCTGCACAAAGTAGAATTCGATACCACTAATAGTTTCCGAGTTTCATATACCAGAGTCACCTGAAGCCAGCATTACTACACGTTTTTGAAAAAAAAGTGCCCGGATTTTGTGCATGGCACCAATCCAGAGCACATAATTAGCACTAAATTCCTGCGCAAAGAAAAACTTGATATTACTAATAGTTTCCGAGTTTCGCATACCGGAGTTGTGGCTTCAGCTGAAGCTGGCATTACTACAGGTTTTTGACCAAAATTACCGGGCACAAAATTTTTTTTCTGCATCATAAATTAGCACTAAATTATGGCATAGTGCTCATATCGATATGGCAATGTTGTAATTCCAGCTTCCAGGACCTCAAATAGCGTGGCATCGAGTGGCGCGGAATGCCATATAAGAAAATGATTTCTGATTGATCGAAATTGTTACAGTTCACTAATTCGTTAGCGATCGCTCTAGCTTACTAATGAATTAGTAAACCGAAGTTACTAAATAATAGTGAACCACGTTTACTAATTGATATTAGTCAAATTTATACTAATTTATGAGTAAAATACTCACTATTTTAAAAGTAAAACCTCTAAATATTACTATTTTGTTAGTGAAACATACATTTGCTAATTCAACTAGTGAAATTTTCACTAATTCAGATTTAGAGAGGGGGTTTTTAAAAGGCTTTTCACCATGAAAATCAAATTTGCGCCAATTTTCGCTATCATATTCGTAATCAGCGCGAAAAAATACATAAGTATATGGAGCCCGAAGAAAAACGGAGGTCCACCCTTTTCGGAAGTTCATCCGTTCTAATAGAAACCCAAGTTCTTTCTTTGAGGGTTCGTGAAACCTTAAAATGATAATTTAGAATTCGTCGACTGAATTGTTATTTATAATTAAAGTGCAACGTACGGGTGGAAAATTTTCAAAAATTCGCTCTACACTGACAAAAATGAATGTTAAAACGTAACATCTAGATGTTCACGTTTAACATATTTTATGTTCAACTATAGGACAGCAATCGAGATGTTCATAGTTATTATCTGTAGATCTTAAAAAGTGAGATGTTACTCTGTAACATCCAAAATGTTCAACTGAAACATCCGAAATATTACATGTTTGGTTATGTCAAATAACGGCTGTAAATATTTGAAGAGTTTACTTATTTCTGATCATTTAAAGAATTAATTGAGAACTAATTTGGGAATTTGAAATAAACTTTAATGTTTCTACATGAACGAAGAACAGATAAAGGGCATGAAATGTCGATCAGATGATACGTTCAGTCAAGTTCAGGTTATGTTTAATATTTGTAATTCAAAATAAAAAATAAAAACGAGATAAATAACCTGAGAACGAATGATCTGTAATCAGCATTTACAATTCCATCTATTTTAGGTTACTTAAACTCAAATTGTATTTTAAATTTACAAACATTTTGTCAAATGTGTTCGAGTCAATATAAACTCAAACTTAAGAACCTTGTTCCGTCGTGTAGACAGAAAAAAGTCGTTATCTAATTTTAATTAAGGATTGCTAATTTTGATTCTTTGGAAATATTCGGAAATTGTAATATTCCATAATTGTAATATCAAAAATATATAGCTCTCAAATATAGTCCCTAAATTCCAATGCGCGATGCGCATGCGCTAGGACGTTTTTAACATCTGAATGTGTTTCAGTTTAACATAAAAAAATGTTTACGCGTAATATCTCAAAAAGATAGTAGATGTTCGGCATGAATATCTGCATGTTGGGCGGTACAATCTTATCCTTTGAACATCGACATTTAAACATCCATTTTTCTCCGTGTAGGCAGAAACAAGTCGTTATCCAATTTTAATTAAGGATTGCTAATTTTGATTCTTTGGAAATATTTGGAAATTGTAATATTCCATAATTGTAATATCAAAAATATATAGCTGTCAAATATAGTCCTTAAATTCCAATGCGCGATGCGCATGCGCTAGGACGTTTTTAACATCTGAATGGGTTTCAGTTTAACATAAAAAAATGTTAACGCCTAATATCTCTCAAAGATAGTAGATGTTCGGCATGAATATCTGCATGTTAGGCGGTACAATCTGAAATGTTGTCGTTTAGCAATACCCTTTGTATGACTGATTTACATTTCGTAAGCAACAAGAATCGGATGGCCAAAACAGACATACTGTATAACTGTATCTATGCCAGCAATAAAATAGGGTTAATCTAATCATAAATATCGTTGTACCACCTATTCAGTTCTATCAGTGTGTACAAATCACTGTTAGTGCTTAGCTTACTATGGCTATTTGCATATTTAATAAATTTATTATACATCTGTTCATTTTTTTAGAATTTGCTTTTACACCTATACAGGTTTTTGCAAATTGCCACACTTGAAATATTCCTTAAGTGGCTACAGATCAATCATTGTACCGATTACCCTAATTTAACAATGTTAAGGTTTGTATTTTAAAAATGGGTAACATTACGGTAACGTGTTAATTTTGACCAGTTAATCTCTACATCGAAACTAATTAAATTATTTATATAAAACTTATGTTCATTGTTCAGTCAAATTAATAGCAAAAAAAAGTACCCTTTCTATGACAATAGTAATTCCAGAGGCAAGGCATCTTCAAGACGTTGAGACGGCCTTGCTTCGTTCAACCACATCTGTTTCGGCCATTTGGAATTACTATTGTCATAGAAAGGGTAATTTTTAGCTGGGACTTGTCCCGCTGTGCTCGTCACGGGCCCAGGCTGATTAAACTCAGAAATATTCAAAATTATATCTCTTGAGTAAGAATGATTTTATCATGAATTTAATTATTGCACTGAAATCGCATGACAAAACTCCACATTTGGAGTCATTAAACGGCTTCCTATCTTCATTCGTTCGCAAGATAAAGTTTTTGTGAATAAATCACCGAAAAAGTTTACTATTGCATATTTCAGCATTTAGAAAAATACATTGCATTCAGAAATGTTCAAAGAATATCCGTGCATTTGTTCAGATTTTTCCTAACGTCCTCCTCCTTCTGGGAACAGGTTAGAATCGACCCTTGAAAAAGGAGGCCGAAAATCCCTGTTTTTTTGGAACGTTTTGCCCTCTAACTTTTGCAACAAATTTTTTAGGACAAAAGTGAACAGATCGCTGCATTCGGAAGACTTTAGGCTTTCAGGTGTAATTTTTTCTATATAATCAATAATTTTTTAATAATTGAGATTTAAAGTGTTACAATCTCTGTAGAAACATTAAAATTTCTAAAACTAAAGAAAGAAAGGAATAAACACCTCATAAGGAGTTGCGATGGTTATACCCGGAATATTCTGTTAAGTCTTGATCATCGGCTCTCTTGGAAGTGCCAAGGATTCACTGGTTAATAGCCTGAAAAGCATCCCTGCGTGTCAACAAAATGCTAAGACACTTGCGGGGAGAATGCAGAAGGCGGTTGTCCTTGGGTCGCTCCGTGTCCTCAGGGTGCACGAGACTTTTGCCGGATCATCGTATTGAATTCGTCGCAGACTGTGACCACCTATCTCAGGGTCGTGAGGCGTGGTTATG
Organism: Andricus coriarius; assembly: GCA_932066315.1. Taxonomy (NCBI): domain Eukaryota; kingdom Metazoa; phylum Arthropoda; class Insecta; order Hymenoptera; family Cynipidae; genus Andricus; species Andricus coriarius. Next base: position 12,311 of record CAKNWT010213430.1, read on the forward strand.
GCTGAAATTTTACAGCGATTTCGCTGGGAGCGGGTGCAATTTTTCAGATTAGCACCCGCTCCCGACGAAATCCTGCGGTTGTTCTTATGACAAACTTTTAACTCTATATATATATATATATATATATATATATATATATATATATAATTGTTACAACATAAAGTTGATTTTACAGTGTAGGATCAATGTTAGTCAAGCTGACAAAAAGCTTCCTACACTAACGCCTACTTTCTTTATGGATACTGCATATTTGGACAGCAACACATGAGAAAAGGTGGACTGTACGTCCATTCCTTGTATCTTGTACACCGAAGATAGTATGTTAGCTATTTTCTATAGCCAGTTAACATAATAATATAAAACTGTATCTTTTATTTTCAAACCGAGAATTCTATTGAAAGAAGAGTAACACCTGATTGATCTTCCTTCTTATAGTCTGGATTCGAGTTCAAGTGTAAAAAACTGAACGTTTCTTTAAGGAATGATTTTGGACGCTTAGGACCGGTTTTACGGTTCAAGCTCAAGGCTCAACTAATAAAGCGTTTGAAAAACTAAAAGAACCTGAACAAATTGGTCATCTAAGGAATATTTCAACGTACATTTTAAAACATAATGTCACACTGTATGTATGTTATAATTTCTTTTATTTCCACGTGAATAAATATTTTCAATACCGCTTGGTTTTCTGAAATTATATTTAAGACTGCACTAAATACAAAAAAATTATGGTAAGGGGCCAGTATTATAGAAATGTTACTCACTCGACTTCACTTTTCTTATTGTATAAAAGTAATAACTAATCAGCTAATCAGTCAGGTTAGCGCTCGGTTAGTATTACGGAATTTTCCGTAACGATAGTCCTGACCAAGCTGGGAAAGGGGGGTTAGTCTTACGGCAAATTCCGTAACGGTAGACAGTTCGCTGAAAATCTACAAAACTGGGATAGCAAACTTCTATTATAATTAATAAAACTAAGACAGTTATTAGTGAATTTACAATACATTTTTATCTAATTATAATCTACAAATTGCATCGTTTACTATCAAAGTAACTTGTATAAAATAATCATAACTTATCATATTAATTTGTCAATTTGAGCTTTGCAATAATTACGAAAAAAATGCCATGGTACTTGAAAAGCTATTCAATAATATTACTGCAGTTGGCGGTAGATATAAATATTTTAGAGAAATGACTTTAAAAGCATTTTTTTACAAATTCTTTAGATAATTCTATTCTCAATTCGTCTTTGACTCGTTATACATATATTTGTAATGGAAGTGTCTACACGTACTAAAAAATGTGGCTATTTGTACCGAAATTTCCGCACGAAAAGCACTTTTCCTGCTCTATTTGAATCGAAAAAATCCAGCTATATGTATCGAAATTTCGGTACCCGTAGCCACGGCCATTTGTAATACTCAAAGTTCAGTCAGATACTTTCCTCAGCTGCCTAAAAATATTACTGTTATCACCAAAAAATAAATAATAATAAAGGTGCATTTTCCTGAATAAATATTCATGTTCATTGTTTTCTTAACACAAACAAAAATAAGGAAAACGTCATTTCAAAGAACTGTGGGCCAAACGCTTTATTGAAAAAAATTCTAAAGACTGATGATCACACAGCTATTAGTACCGAAATTTCGGTACACGTAGAAAATTGATAGGTTATTTTATAAGAACCTTAACTTATTTCATTCAACGTTTAATCGAGAATATATCACCATGTATATACTTACATTTGTAACAGGAATCCCAAAACAAAGTTGGAGAATCTTCCCTCAGTAAAAATCCAAAAAGATGCACTTTCATTTTTGATGGTCAGAAACATCACTATTTTGCACTAATCACAATCACATTTTGACACTCCATAGCGTTGAACTGATCGACGAATAAAAAAAAAACACTGGAAAAATACGGAGAAATAACTGACGTTTCACGTGATACGTCGTTGTGGAATTTCCTCGCAAAGTTGAGAAACACGTTACGATGCACGTATTAAATTAAGTAAATATAGATAGCAAACCGTGAGAAATTGAAGAACCGGAAAGGATAGCACTTGCACTTGTCACTAAATTTTTAGAACGAACAACGAACGAGCCGCACAGCGAACGTTATGGGAACGCTTCTTGACGCGGACGGCGAATGGAGAATGGAGACCGACTGCGACTGGAGATTGGGAGGGAGAGAGCCTCGGCGGAGAGAGCAACTAAACCGACTAAACGGAGAGTCTGAGTCTCGGAGGAGGGCCTGACTGAGTCATGAAATCTCCACAGCTTCCTTCCCCATAGTGCACTGCCGCGTCACGCGTCGTATGTGCCATTGTACCTTGCACTGCAGCATACGTACAGGGTGATTATAAATTAACATTACTTTTGAAGATTTAATATCTCCTTCACAAGCATAGCATTTGCTTGAATTTTTTCAAATAATCTCATTTACACCTGCCACTCGTAAAAGAACAAAATTTCCGACGGAACCAAAACTTTTGTTAATATATATAAGTGTTAAAATTTGTACATTTTTAACAATTAAGTATACAGTATTTTGTACTTCTTATTAATAAGACTTTATTTACAAGTTCCATGCTATAATTTCTGTTGAACTCGCGAGGAAATCACCCTGATAACAAATACTTTTTACTTTGCAAAAATCTCAATATTTTTTTTGTTCATAACAATTTTCGTAAACAAATGCATATATATGAGTAAAATAGTAAGGCCGGTTCCAGCGCAAGATTCCTATTTTACCGACATCGAGAAGATTCTAGCTGTAGTGGTCATCGTGCATTCCTACGTTGCCGACATTGATACAAGAGGGCCAGTTGAATTCATACAAACAGCTTCAAGGTTATTTCTTATCTCAAGCATATCGCGTATATACTTTCAAGGTTATATTTTGCTTTGTCCTGCCAATTTCTACTGCGTCGTATAGGTGTGGAAAAAACAAGCATGATTTTATTGGTTTTTTACTGATAAAATATTTAATTAGTGCGCAAAAATGTACAGGTCTACAGTTGAAATTTGATACGGAGGGCTATGTACGACATCCTGTTTTTTATATAAATTTGATTTATTGCTCCCTCATAGATACCATACACAACTTACAATTCCTCTCCTTATTTATTTAGTGCGCAACTCATTCGTGAAAGACATTCTTCTGCAGTCTAGAACCTTCTATAACTCAAAGATAAAGAGGACGATATATTACTATTAGAGAATATTCTTGATGATGTCATCATATTATACTGCGCAATTTCCGAAAAGAATAGTTGGTAAACAAGTTCAAGGTTATCTTCAATGATGCATTACATTTTGCGTTGCAAAAAAATTATGTCCCAAACGGCTCGATTAAAGATCTATATCATCCTATGCATTTTAAGATTTGTGCGTGTGCATGACACGCTCTGCACCTATCGCTTGGAACTTCTTGACATAAAATGCGGTCATGGTATGCTAAGGTGGAAATGACCGGTGCACACGAATTCAGTCCCGCGGTCAGAAATGAGGAGAGCGGCGGGACACGAACTCAGTCCCAAATTCAGTCCGGCGACGCTCTCTCCTCCGTTCCTTCTTTCCCCCACCACTGGCGGCCCCTTCGCACCACCGTACGAGTAGGAGAGAATGAGCGCACGTGAGTAAGAGAGAGAAAAGATGTCCCAAGGAGTCTAACCTTTCTCTCGCTCCAACTGTTTCCCAACATTTTCCCTTCACACTTGCTTGCACAATATATTCCAGGCTTAGGACTGGCAGCGTTTATTATGATGCTGACGTGTTAAAAAAATGTTCGGGAACATATATTGTCAATTATATCTAACAATATCACTAAAATTTTAAAAAAATCGTCTTTAAGTGAAACAAATGCTACAATAAGCTATATATTCCCCTAAAAACGTTTGAAGGAGCTATTTATTTCACTTCGAGTCATGCATTGAAAATACCTATTATCAAATGTCAAAAAACTATACTGGTAAGAATTTGCGCGAAACCTTGCGAAGGAACTCGATTCTTGTCAAACTACCATTCTGGAAGGACATCATACTTTCCATAAGGAATTGTTCTTTTTCCAAAATTTCGCGCCTTCTTGTCCCTTTACTTCTTATTTTTATATATGTGTCAGCTTGTCAACCGAGTAAGAGAGGAGTGGGGGGTGAGCGACGTTGACTCAGGTAAGCTCCGGGCAGCCTCTTCACAGGACTGAATTCGAGCGTTTTTCTGACCGCGGGACTGAATTCGTGTGCAGCCGGAAAAGTAAACCCCAAAGGTTTTATTTTTATGGTGCTTTCACACCTCTGTCAGCCTGCTTGGGGCAGGCAGGCAGCTGCCCGAGACCGTTCACACCTCG